>CAJHNH020000335.1:1315348-1454089 GCA_905116865.2 Candidula unifasciata | reverse complement strand
ACTTCGCTGACGACACAACCACACACTTCTCTGACCACACAACCACACACTTCCCTGACCACACAACCACACACTTCCCTGACCACTGACCACACAACACTTCTCTGACGAAACACACGCTTCCCTGACCACACAACAACCACACAACACAACCACACGCTTCCCTGACCACACAACCACACACTTCCCTGACCACACAACCACACACTTCCCTGACCACACAACCACACACTTCTCTGACGACACAACCACACACTTCTCTGACGACACAACCATACACTTTCCTGACGACACAACCATACACTTTCCTGACCACACAACCATACACTTTCCTGACCACACAACCACACACTTCCCTGACCACACAACCACACACTTCCCTGACCACACAACCACACACTTCCCTGACCACACAACCACACACTTCTCTGACGACACAACCACACACTTCCCTGACCACACAACCACACACTTCCCTGACCACACAACCACACACTTCTCTGACGACACAACCACACACTTCCCTGACCACACAACCACACACTTCCCTGACCACATAATGCATAATTACACACACACGCCCACACTTCCCCGATCATAAAACCCCAAACTTTCTTGATCTCACAACCGCGAAAGCCTACCCAGCAAACCACGTACATCTTGTACGACCCACGTACAAAGCCCACAACTGTGCCTGTTAGCTGATATTTCATCGCAAAATCTCGCTCTGCCGGCTGATTTCTCTATTTTAAACCACCATAATTGCATCAGCCTGGACAAATAAGATTAGCAGAAATGGGATATCCTTTATTCCAGCCTTCCCAATTTGCTGAACGCTGAGATATCCGCTGAAATGGCTCCGATGAAAGGCCGACGGGAGCGTGTGAGAATGCTGCACGGGTGTCTGATCTTGTACAACCCCGAGTGCTACTGGACGCGGTGACTTGTAGCTCCAGGCCAGTTTGTGATCTCTTCTAACACCGTAGCTTCCAAGCACAGGTAGTCGGTAGTTTCACAAGTCTTCCCACAGTAAAGGCTGTCAGTGATTGATGGATGGATGGTTTGTGTGAGGGTTGTTTGGTCTGTGTGAACAATGGTTGATGTGTATGAGGGTTGTTTGGTTTGTGTGAACACTCGTTGACGTCTGTGAGGGTTGTCTAGTTTGTGTGAACAATGGTTGATGTGTGAGGTTGTTTGGTTTGTGTAAACACTCTTTGACGTGTGTGAGGGTTATCCGGTTTGTGTGAACAATGGTTGATGTGTATACAATGGTTGGTCGGCTCTGTGGCTAAGTCGATGCGAACGCTTCGCTTCGAAATGCCGGGATGCCAGGTTCGATCCCAGTTGCGGGCAATGCGCCTTGCGTTGGTTTCGACAGTGGTATCAAGAAAGCCGACCGTCCAGGAAGCAATGGCAAACTACTGGACGTAAATTTGCGAAGAGAAACCACACAACAGCCAGGGGCTGTTAGGGTTGGTTCTGCAACGTCCTGTAAAGGATACGCAACTAACTTAAAAAATACAATGGTTGACGTGTGTGGGAATTTCTGAATTTCGTCAAGGATACTGGAAAAAAAATACTGCATAAAATAAAACGGAATACAAAATAAACTGGGAGCCTTATGTGCCATGAAACGGTGTGTTGTTGATGATGAAGAGGACGATGATGATGATGACGACTACGATGATGATGATGATGATGATAGTACATAAACACAAACGCATACACCGCTCAACATCTATTGTCTGCAAACTGAGACAATCTGACAGACAGGGAAGACAGACGACACTGGTCAGAAGACAGGAGACAGCCAGAAACATCTACAGCAGTCCATCAGCGGCCAGGGGTAATTGTCCGAGACGTGCTCTGGTTAGTTAGTTAGTCTTTCCTCTTGTGTCGAGTGCGGCACATAGGGCAGAGGTCGTGACTCTCCATGCACGGCGGTCCGTTGCAATCCGTTGTAGGTCTTGGATGTTTGAGTGGCCCATGAGCGAGCCTTCCCTGATGATAGTTCTACGTAGGGTTTCCCTTGGTCTTCCACGAGATCTTTTCCCCTGTGGTGTCCAAATGAGGGCTTGGTAAGGAAGTCTTGATTTATCCATTCTAAGGACGTGGCCGACATAGTTCCAGCGGCGTTTTCGTATAAAATTAGACACATACTCTTGCCTGGATTCTTGCCTTATTTGTGTATTGGTTCGGAAATCTGACCATTTGAAATTTAGTATTCTTCTAAGGCATTTATTTTCAAAACTGTCTAATTTTGTGTCTAGAGTTTTCGTTGATTTCCAACTCTCGCATCCATAGGTTAGTACTGGAATCACACAAGAATTGAAGATCTTGATGCTCTGGTACACAGGCTAATAACACCGGATACAAGAACCATCATTGTTGCTGTAATAACATAATACATCAATCGATACTCGATCTTACGCATGAGTAGATGGGGTTAGGGGTGAGGGGCCGCAGATACTGACCTGGAGGATGAAAGCTGGGAATGCAGCAATATGACAGTTCAGTGATTGGCGGATGTAATCGTTAGGATTATGTTGTGTTCATGTTCGTGCCTAGCGGATGACAAGGCTTGGATGGGGTCATGACGGCTAACCGCTGCTAGTGTGTTGTATATTATCAGCTGTATGCTGCCTTTGGGTTGTCAACGTGTACTGTAATTCCAAGACACCTTGTTGAACTCCAGCTGCGGGTGATGTAGTAGCAGATGGCTTTGCGCTGATTTCGACAATGTTATCGAGAGCCGACAATTTAGGAGGTAATGGCAAACTACTGAACGTAAAAATACCTTGATCAGCGGTTCTCAACCTGTGGGTAGCGACCCTTTTGAGGGGGTCAAACGACCCTTTCATAGAAGTCGTTAAAAACCATAGGAAAACAAATATTCACTGAAGTTATGAAGTAGCCATAAAAAAAAAAAATTGTACGTCAGGGGGTCGCCATAACATGTATTGAAGGGTGGCCGCATTAGGAAGGTTGAGAGTTATTGGCCTAGAAGTTTGAGGCTTGAGGTTTGACCAACAGATCAACATCATGGCACACCCATAAGTGCTCCATTCTTTTTCTAAGCCAAGTCAGAGTCCGAAGAAGCTCAGTATAGTTTCAGGCTCTGTAGCACCTGCGAGGAAATACTTCTTTTTTTCCAAATATTTTTCAGGAAATAATGCTGAATTGTAGATTTTCAACTCCAAATGTTGTCGTTAGGTAACTCTTTAAAAAAATTAATTCAAGCCTCCACCGTGGTGTGAACCATGAACCTCTAGCATTTGAGACAGACACCATGCCTCAAGACCACGTTGCTCCCTTTGTGTATGAATTGGCAACTAAAAGTGTATGTGTACGAGTATATGTGGAGTGTGTATGATTGTATATGAAAGATGCTTGTACGCATTATTTCATTATGTATCTTTCTTTATATATAAACATAAAACGCATTATTGATAACATGTATCTGTGGCCTGAAAAATGAGTGCTTGGAAGGGCCGAATGTAAGACAGGCCTGCGTGCCCAATTCGCAACTCTTTAAAAATAAAGCTCGTTCGTTCGTTCTTGACCTCAATTCCCGTTCACTCCGTCTTTCTATATTTCTCTCTCCTTCTGTACGTTTTTCTTTCTCTCTTTCTCGGTCGTCTCCCTTCCTCTCTCTACCTATCTACCCTCTCTCCGCCTCACTCCACCATCTCCATGTTATTCGATTTATCTTCTTTATCTCGCTCTCTCTCTCTCTTCCGTCTTTCTCTTTCTTTCTGTCTCCATCGTTCTGTTTCTCGTTGCCTAGCCACTGTCTCTCCCTCTACACATCTCTATCCGTCTAACTCACTATCTCGATGACACTCTATCTCTCGAACACCCTGCCCTTTACTCTCCAACCCTCTTGCTGTATCCAGATATTATCGCAGAGACTCTACACCGACGACCTCTCACTGCCCCCCACTCCCTTTCTCCCCTGCTCTGACCCTCGGCACAAGATACACTTCCGCCTGTCTCCAGACACTAAGCTGCATCATGACCAAGTCCCCGGGCACCTCAGGGAAAGGCCCAAGTTGCAGGAAATGCTCATGTGATGCCACATCTGTGACCTCCAGGGTGCCACTTCAGATCAGAGCTTTTTGTCCCTGTTTCGCTGGCTGTCATTTTAACAAGCCAGAAATACCTTCCCCCATTAGTTCAGCTCGGTTCTGTCTAGTCCATGTCCGGTAACACGGCGAGGGTTCAAAAATATAGACAGGGCTATAGAATATAGAGATGACTGGAGAATACGTGAAGGTTCGGGAATATAGACTGTAATATAGAGATATTTGAGGAGTACGGTGAGGGCTCGGGAATATAGACATGGCTCTTGAATATAGATATTATTGGGGAAATGGTGAGGGCTCGCGAATATAGACATTGCTCTGAAATATAGAGTTGATTTGGGGAATATAGCGAGGAGTCAGGAATAAAGAAATAGCTGGATATAACAGAGAGGGCTGGGGAATATAGAGAAAGCTGGATAATACAGAGGGAGCTGGGGAATATAAGCGACGATAGGAGAATATACGCGACGAGAAAGGAATATAGCGAAGACCCAGGAACTCGGGAATAAAGCGATGACTGGGGAATATAGTGAGAGTAAGAGAATAAGTAGTCGATGTGGCGCAGTGGTCAGACGTTGGCCTGCCGATCCGAAGGTCGATCCAACCTTATGTGGGTACCGAGCTGAATATGGGAAGTCAATTTGGCCGGCGTGGCGCTGACCGCAGAGTGCCGTCTGGTCGAGAAAATTTAGGTCTAAAACTATTTGCCCAAAAAGCATCAAAACGAGGAAAAGGTCTTTTTTAAGGAATAGCGAGGATTTGGGAATATCCCCAGAAACTGGGGAATATCGCGGGAGCCAGGGAATATCACGAGGGCTGGCGAATATCGCAAGGGCTGGAGAATATTGTTAGGGATAGGGAATATCGTGAGGGCTGGGGAATATCGCGAGGACTGGGGAACATGGTGAGGGCTGGGGAATATCGTGAGGGCTGTGGAATATCGTGAGGGCTGTGGAATATCGTGAGGGCTAGGGAATATCATGGAGCCAGGGAATATCGCGAGGGATAGGAAAATATCGTGAGGGCTAGGGAATATCGCGAGAGCTAGGAAATATTGCGAGGAATAGAGAATATTGTGAGGGCTAGGGAATATTGCGAGGGCTGGGGAATATCGCGAGGGCTAGGGAATAAAGTGAGGGCTAGGGAATATCGCGAGAGCTAGGAAATATTGCGAGGAATAGAGAATACTGTGAGGGCTAGGGAATATAGTGAGGGCTACGAAATTTAGTAAAACAGCTCAGGTATACAGCGAGTGAATGGGAATATATAGAAAGGGTAAGGGGATTTAGAAACTGCTATATCTTCTTCTTCTTCTTTCGTTCGCCTGAAATAAGTTATCTATATCAGCAGTTTTGTCTCTTGTATAAATTTCACTGTTGTTGTTAGTTCATTCAGTGGTCCATAGAGTTTACGTTCCACTGTTGTTCTTTCTGGCCAAAAGGTTTGCCTTAATGTGTCAAATTCGGTGCAGTCCTGGAGTACATGCTCTGCGGTCTGGGGCACATTTCCACAGGTGCACATGGCTGATACACCTATCTTGAATTTTGTGTACATGTGGTTACGTAATCGGTTGTGCCCTGTTCTGAGGCGGAAGATAATGACTTGTTCTGGTCTGTCCATAATAAAATAGTCGTCTTGTGCTGGGGCTGGTGGTTTCCTGATCGATTTAATGATTCTTTTCTTTTGGTGGTATGTGACTGGTACATCTGGCTGCTCTTTTTTCGCACCTTCCCCTGCCAGTTGATCAGCTTTCTCATTTCCAGGCACTCCACAATGAGACGGTATCCACTGCATTACGACTCTTCGCTGAACGCTGAGTTGTGTCAGCAGTGTTTGCAATTCTGGTAGTTTCCTAGACTGGAGTGCTTCAAGTACTGATTTAGCATCTGTAAGCATTACCACATACTGTGAGCCAAGGTTGGTATTTAGCAGTTTCTCTGTAGCTATCTTAATAGCCTGGGTTTCTGCATCGTAGTTATGGCAGTACTTCCCGGTTGGTACGCTGGACTTATCCCTAGTACCATCTGGGAATTCGATGTACACTCCAGCACCACCATTTCTAACTGCACTTTCTGCGGACCCATCTGTATAGACTCTGACCCATTGTTCTTGTGGGTATTCTTCATCAATATAACTGAGGGTGGCCATTTTGCGTTGTACACTATCTTGCTCTTTCTTGTCAAATATCCCTTTCACATTTGTCTGGATTTGTACCGTTAGTTTACATTTTTCTCTCCATGGGGTTTGTTCCGGAATACTTTTTAGTGGGCAGCCAATTTCTGGAAGGTCAGGAGTTTGTCTACATATTCTTTTTGCTTGGTGTATAAAGCTGCTTCTTTTTAACCGTCCCAAGGCTAGGTTCTTAAATCTATTTTCCATCGGGTGATCTGGCATACTGAGGAACTTTTCAGCTTGTATTTGCAACTTTGTATCTCTGCGTTCTCTCAGTGCCTGTGTTTTCCCAGCTTTCTCCATTTCTAATATGGGGGTTGATTTCATCCCTCCTGTGATGACTCTGAGCGCTTGATTTTGCACTTTGTCTAACTCCTTTAATGTGGTACTAGATGCTGAACACCATGCAGTTGACCCCATATTCCAAGTGTGGAAGTATGCTCTGCTTGTATACTTTATTGAGTATTTTCCCATCTGCTCCCCATGTGGTTCCACTTAGTTTTCTTAGTATTGCTGTCTTCCTCCTGGCTTTGGTTGCTGCCTTGTTGATATGTTTTCTCCATGTCAACCTGTCATCAAATGTGACTCCTAGGTATGTGGGCTCTTTATCATCTCTCAGGGGTATTTCGTTTATTTTGATGGTGCCGGCTTTTTGCTTTGGGGAGAGGGTGAATAGTGTGGTGCTACATTTGTCTGTGTTGATGCTGACACACCATCTATTGGCCCATGCCTCAAGTGCATTTGTAGCCCGCTGTAGTGTTTTTGTGGCTATCGTTGCATGTTCATTGGTGCACCACAGTACCAGGTCGTCGGCGTACATTGCCATTTTGATTCCATTTGGTATCTCAGCAACCAGATCGTTGATAAATAAAAGGAAAAGTGTGGGCGACAGGACACCACCTTGAGGGACGCCTTGTCGCAGTAGAACTTTTTTACTTTTAAAACCATCTACCTGTACACGGGCTCTTCTGTTATGTAGATATGCTTTAATCAAACTGCTATATAATCTCGGTTTTGTGGTACAGCGAAGGACCACAGAAGGCTAACAGCCAGCCTGATACACTGGTGAATAATTCTATTTCTGTCTTCTTCTTCTTTGTTCACCGGCTGTAAGCTACGGCGAAAAGTCCTGGTTGTTCGTATATTGGTGCCAGGGGCCACGGCCATCTTTAGGCTATCGCTGAGACTGCCAATTGGATTTTTATCAAAACCTAAGCTAACGAAACATTTACCCACTTTTATACAGAATATATTTTAAAAACCCATGATGCCAAAATCTGAACCCAAGGTATCATTTAAAAACTCAGATCTTTGCGCGAAACCCAAGTATTGGCAGACCTGCTGGGACCTAGCCGATGAAATAGTCTTCAGATAGGTCAAAGATACTCGTGTTGCCAGACCGGAAGTTGTCTAGGAGCGACGTGGCTCGGCGGCTAGCAGATCACGGAAGGTGATACCAGATCTCCATGATCTTAGACTCGGCCGCCGACTGAAGTCATATCCTAGTGACAGCTCGTAAACGGCAGACACTGTTCAACTTATCGATCCGCTCTAACTAGATATATCTCACAGGAGACAGTACTCCTTGATCAGCACAGATAAAGAAATCATTTAGGCATCATCTCTCTCTTCAATCGCGCATACATAACTGTCAGATTCATTCATTCCGCACGAAGGGCCGGTAGTGTAGTCGTTTCGTTAGCAGACTTGGTGGCGCGAGGTTCAAATCGTCAAAGGAGTGGCATTTTTCTCGTGACCAACCTATGGCAGAAATTAATCTTGGAAATAGGGTGGCTGGTCCAGCCACAACCGGCTGCAGCTGAAGCCGGTCGTTGTCTTACACTGACCGCAACGGTCACAGGGCACCGCCAGGTTAAGCACTATTGCCCCTCTCCCCTCCCTTTTTCCCTCTTCTCCCTCCCTCTAATGGCAGAGGGATGTGAAATGTGACATTGGCATAGAAAGAACAAAACAGAGAGAGAGACACACGTCGACATAATAAGAACACCCAGAAGCTATAGGCGTATTGGTGTTGAGGACATTTGCCGATACTGAAGGATAACATATACACTATAAGAGTGTTAGCGTTGAGGACATTTGCCGATACTGAAGGATAACATATACACTATAAGAGTGTTAGCGTTAAGGACATTTGCCGATATGGAAGGATAACATATACACTATAAGAGTGTTGGCGGTGAGAACATTTGCAGATATGGAAGGATAACATATAAACTATAAGAGTGTTAGCGTTGAGGACATTTGCCGATATGGAAGGATAACATATAAACTATAAGAGTGTTGGCGATGAGGACATTTGCCGATATGGAAGGATAACATATAAACTGTAAGAGTGTTAGCGTTGAGGACATTTGCCGATATGGAAGGATAACATATAAACTATAAAAGTGTTAGCGTTGAGGACATTTGCCGATATGAAAGAAGAACATATAAACTGTAAGAGTGTTGGCGATGAGAACATTTGCCGATATTGAAGGATAACATACAAACTATGGGAGTGTTGGCGGTGAGAACATTTGCCGATATGGAAGGATAACATATAAACTATAAGAGTGTTGGCGTTGAGGACATTTGCCGATATTGAAGGATAACATATACACTATAAGAGTGATAGCGGTGAGAACATTTGACGATATGGAAGGATAACATATAAACTTTAAAATGTTGGCGGTGAGGACATTTGCCGATATGGAAGGATAAAATTTAACTATAAAAGTGTTGACGATGAGAAGGTTTGCCGAAATAGAAGGATAACATATAAACTATGGGAGTGTTGGCGGCGAGGACATTTGACGATATAGAAGGATAACATATCAATTATGGGAGTATTGGCGGTATGGACATTTGTCGGTATGGGAGGATAGTATATAAACTATGGGAATGTTTGCGGTCGTTATATTTTACAATTATATGAAGGAAATAGCTCTAATCTTATTAAGTTGTTCACTGATAACACACCAACAACACAAAGACAGACACACGCACACACACAAATGCAGATGGCAATTCTCCCAACATCTCAGAAAGTCTTCAATGGAACAATACCTCTGAATTTTGTGGCAATCCTCTTCTATGGGACAAAGTTATCTACCATAATCCTGTCATAGAGATAGCATACCTCACAAAGACGTCTATCATAATCCTATCATGCAGTATTCGAGACCCTTCAATCAGGCAAAGTAATCTACCACAATCCTATTACAGAGATGACAATCTTTCCAGATCCGCAACGTCGTCTAAGAAAATCCTATCTACAGACTTCGACTTTCTCCAATCTGACGATTTCGCATACAGCAATCCTATCATAGACACTGCGATCCTCTCAGATCCAGCAATCCATTCGTCAGCTCCAACTGTCGTAACATTCCCAGAGGCTGGAAATGCCCGCAGACGAGGCCCAACCGCTCCCGCCTCCTCAGACAAAACAGCATCCAGTTTCGGATAGTTTATCAATCCATTTTTATGTATGTATGTCACTTGCTTTGAATCCCCGGGTGTGCTTTTTTTTATAGCGCCTCCGTCGGCTTATATGTGCGTTTTATATGTATATGTGCATTCCTTTGCGTCGGCGATATTAATGTGAGTGCAGGCAGGCGCTTGCAGAGGTTGCACACATCGATACACTGGCAAATGTTTTGCCGCCAATCGTGAAACACGCACAGAAGGGAACCAGTTAAACAAGATGGACGTTGCACGTGACCGTTAGATGTGGGCACTTGGTTGCCAGTTCATGGTTTACATTTCCACGTTAACAAAATCCATCAGGCAATTACCAATCAATCCTTCAACGAGAATCTAGTGTTGTCTACAACTGACGTAGAAGTGTCTACATGTTTTCTTAGACATTCTATGTCTGTTCAAGTGTCTCCGCTGTTTTTCAAAAACATTCCATGATTGTACAAGTGTCTTCGCCGTTTCTGTAGACATTCCATAATTGTACAAGTGTCTCTGCTGTTTTTCCATAAACATTCCATGATTGTGCTAGTGTCTTCACCGTGTTTCTGTACACATTCCATAACTGTGCAAGTGTCTCCGTCGTGTTTCGGAACACATTCCATAATTGTGTATGTGTTTTTGCGTTTCTACACATATTCTATACCTGTACAAGTATCTCCACGTTTCTACACACACATTACACTTTTCTATACACATTTCGTCGATGTCTGTAGCTTAAGCGTTTCGAACGAGCTTTGTAATGCCGGGGTGCCAGGTTCGATCCCAGCTGCGGGCCATGCGCCTTGCGTTGGTTCTAACAGTGGTATCGAGAAGCCGACCGTCCAGAAAGCAATAGCAAACTACTAGACGCAAAATTTGCCCAGAGACACCACAACAGCCAAAGAAAGCTGGGGTTGGTTCTGCAACGTCCTGTAAAGGATACGCAACTACAGTACAGATTCCATGATTGTACAAATGCCCCTGCCGTGTTTCCATACATATTGAATAACTGTACAAGTGTCTCTGCGTTTCTATAATTAGCCCATAACTGTACAAGTTTCTCAGCGTTTCTATACACATTTCATAATTGAACTAGTGTCTCCACGTTTCTTTACATATTTTACTTTTCTATAAACATTCCATGATTGTACAAGTGTCTTCGCCGTGTTTTCATACATATTCCACAATTGTACAAGTGTCTCCACGTTTCTATACAAATTCCATGATTGTACAAGTGTCTCCGTCGTGTTTCCGTATATATTCCATAATTGTACAATTGTCTCCGTGTTTCTATATACATTCCATGATTGTACAAGTGTCTTAGCGTTTCTATACACATTCCATAATTGTATAAGTGTCTCTACGTTTCTATACATATTCCATAATTGTGCAAGTATCTCCACATTTCTACACAGATTTCTACACATTTCATGATTGTACAAGTGTCTCTGTCGTGTTTTCATACATATTTCATACTTGTACAAGTGTCTCCGCGTTTCTATACACATCCCATGAGTGTACAAGTGTCGCATCCATGATTCTGATCATATTCCATGATTACAACAGATGTACAATCTGACGCACCGAGTCACACTAATATGAAATCTCAAGTCTTGATTTATACCAGCATGAAATATGACGTACTGGTTTTACTAGGATATTTTTTTTCCAGTAGTTTGCCATTGGCCCTGAACACTCTGTGCTCTATACCATTGTCGAAATTAGAGCAAACCAGTCTGATGTCAAATCACCTGAATTTCGGAAAAAACATAGCACGTTCGCAACGTTTTACCACAGACGCTGACGTTTTACCCCAAGATCAAGAAAAGATGCGAAACGTCAAAGTCATGAAGACAACACGAAAATTTGGGGCGCAATTTTGCCAAACACTTGGACGAGCAGACGAGCAGGCAGACAATTGTTAGGGATAAAGTCGTTGTTGGAAGCAACGGAGACGAAGGACAGTGCCCTGACATGGCAGGAGGCTCCCTTGGGGCACCTGGAGAGGGGCTGGCAGACAGAAAGTGTGAGTGAGAAGTTAATGGGGTCGAATATCGTGCCCAGACGGCTAATCAAGCGCGGGCCGGGATGGTCTTGGCGGTGAGAGTCGATTGCTTCAAAGTACTTTCTGCCCGCGGTCAATTTTAAACGCTCCACTGCCCTTGTGACCTTGTCATTAATCACAGCACAGCGTTTTAAAATATACTTACACATTCTCATCATTCAGTGAGGGGGCTGTGGTCTCGAGGTATGGTTTCCGCCTCGAGTGCCGGAGGTCCTGGATTCAAGCCCCGGCGAAGGCTGGGATTTTTTCACGTGGAGTTTCAATAATTTTTCCTGGTCTCTCGGTAGTAAACATCACCCTTCTTGTGCCGACTGGTCTATAAAAATATAGGTCTAGCCCTATATGCTATATACGCCTAAAGGCGTGGAAAGGGTCCTTTCCTTTTTACTTTACTCTCGGTAGTAAGATCGGACACCCGTGTGTATTGTTATGCGCGTAAAAAACTCTTGGCAGTTGGAAATCGAAAAGAGTAGCCTAACGGGCGAAATTTGAAGTTAAAAATTCTACCCAAAGTATTGCAGGATCCTCACCGGTGCAACGGAGTTCGTGCGCTGCACTGAGATTCTTCAGACTCAGGCTTGAGTTAGAAGAAGAACGGAGCACTTATGGGTTACACCCGTGTGCCCTGATGTTTATCCGTCAAATAAACATCATTCAGAGTCTCTATCTCTGAGTTATTACACGTTCGTTCAATCTCCTTTTACTGACATCCACTTGTTAACGTCTTCTTGACTTTCACCTGCTGTAAACTCCGACGGGAAAGTTTGGTTGTTCGTCTACTTCTAGACCTTGGTGTTTTGCAGAACTCGGGCTTTTTTGTTGTTGTTGTTGTTGTTGCATGTACATAGGTTTTATATATAAACATACTCATAGAAAGAAGTAGAAAGACAGAAGGACACACCAGACAACATAGCTATATTTATCGTGCCGGGAATCGAACCTGTCAACTCCAAATGGCATGTGCGCCTCGCTATGGAAACAAGTGTACTAAGAACAAGACCAGCTAGGCACCCCTAAAAAAGATGTCTTTAATGGACAAGTCTGTTGTACAACTTGAAATCCACAACTATAGAATACGGACAGAATTCATTTCCAACGATTGAAATGTCACCATAGGTTACATAAATTTATATAATCAAGCATAGGTCGAATAACACACAGTAGACGGTTATGCTTTGTCTAGAATACACAAGCGCACATGCCATTTGTAGGTGACAGGTTCGATTCCCGGCACGATACGTTTTACAGACTTGGCTTGTTTGTATACAGACTGGTGGTTCCTGGCCTCTCAGGTATGATCCTGGGGGCAATCCAACCCCTTAAAAATGGCTACTAGACGTTTCTAAAAAAATGCTCTGAGACTTGTCCGTGGAAGATAAGTGGCGAGACGGGGAAACTAGTCACCCAACCTTGTATTCACCCGGAATATGTGAAAGTCCAACGGATATCTGACAGCAGCGACGGCTGTAGAAAGTTTACGTTTAGGTTATTGATTAGTATTTCTTTTCTACAACTAGCCGAGGCCTTATCAATAAAACTAAACTCTCCTGTTTTAATTAAACAAAAAGATCACGTGATAAATTTGAAGCTAAAAATGGTAACCACGTGGCTGATCTTGACTTTCCGGTGTAGAGAAGTACAGTCTAACTTGACACTGGATGTTAAGTATTGTAGTAAAAAGTATTGAATATGTGTGTGTGTGTGTATATTTGGTTATGTGGTAATTTAACTCTGTAGTAACGGCTTTGAGGAGATACAGCGAAATAGGCAAGACAATTAAATTGTGCAATGTATTATTTGTGCTTGCAATATTAACACTTCGTAACTTTCTCTTCATCTTATTTTCCTGTTTCTACTTTCTTTACTTTCTCTCCATCTTATGTTCTTGTTTAGTCTTTCTTTCTTTTTTTTTTTTTCACGTGTCTTTACTTTCTCTTTATCTTATATTCATGTTTCAGTTTTCTTTCATTTCTCTCCATCTTATATTATTGTTTTATTTTTTATTTACTTTCTTCTCATCTTATGTTCTTAGTCGGTCTTTCTGTGCGTTTTCTCCATCTTACTTCCCTTGTTGTACATCTTATGTACTTGTTTTGTCTTTCTTTACTTTCCTTTCATCTTACTTTCTTGTTCAGTGTTTTCTCACATACTCTCGTGTATAGTTTTCCCGCTTTGTTGTCTGTTCTTCGCTCTTCACTCTGTGCATATATAATAATTATGCCTTGTTCTTTCTCCTCCTATCCTTGAGTGTAAAGACATACTATATTCTTTTCTCGTCTTTCCTCTTTTATCCTTGAGTGTAGAGACACGGCATACTCCTTCTTCGTCTTTCTTTTTCTATTCTTGAGAGTAGATACATTGTATATTCCTTCCTCGTCTTTCTTCTTCTCTCCTTCAGTGTAGATACACTGCATTTTCTTCTCTTGTTCTTCCTCTCCTCTCCTTGGCTGTAGAGACACAGTATATTATTTCTTCGTATTTCCCCTTAAAACTGGCGACAAGGTAGAATAGCAGCCGGGCTAGATAACGTTCAAATGGCCAATGGTTCAAATCTTAGCACAGAGAGAGAGAACACGGGTGCTCTGACATGATATTCTCCAGGACGGCACTGCAATTGGAAAAGGACCGGACTGAATCCTGGTGTGGCCCTATGCAAGGTCCGACATTTAAGTAATGAGACTGATTCCATAAAAATTAAAATAATCATTAGTTAAAGATATAACCTGTATCTGATTCAAAGTAAGCCTCTTGTGCATTGATACAGCAAGTGGAACGATCTAACAAACACTGGAACGGCCTCTGTAGTTCTTCTGTTGTTACGGCCCTTAAAGTCGATGTTACGGCCCTTTGAATGTCATAAATATCGTCAAAGAAGCGTCCTTACAATCGTAACTTTCATTTTGGGAAAAGAAAATAATCACAGGAAGACAATTCTGAGAAGTAGGGTGGAAGGCTGAAATTACACATTTGTTTTTAGGCCAAAAATGATGTCTCTTGGGTACTCAACCCGCTGATGTTTTTGATCATCAGACAACGAATGCGGTACAAACCAGTATGCTTATTTTTTTTCTTGCCGAAATCTTGTACTAAAATGTTATGAATGGTCTCTTTATTAACAACAGATTCATCTGCCATCATCCTCACAGTAAAACAACGATCTTCTTGTATCTGTTCTCTGACTTTTGCAGTGAGTTCATGATTACAAACATAAATTTGGCGTCCAGGTCTAGGTGCATTAGTAATCATTTCCACACCACTTTTGAATCGTGAATACCACCTGAAAATTTGTGTACGAGATAAACAATGATCCCCATAAACTTATTGCATCAATTCAACTGTTTCAATGTCGATTGTTATGAGTTTTAAACAGAATTTAATGTTAGCTTTTTGCTCTGTGCTGATTACGTAACAATGCCCCTCTGCTAGGTCAACAAAATGGCGACTTGTTTGTTGTCTGCTTATCCAGCGGCTATGAAAAGTTGCCAGATCATAGATGAATGCTGACTCTTTAGATTCCATGCTTTGCTTCATAAACGGCATTTATGTCTTGGACATACAAAAATCATTCTCATTACTTAATTGTCGGACCTTGTATGTCTAAAGGTTTATATTATTCTGACAGGGATCCGACCGAAACGCGGTGTGGCCCTATATGTTTAAAGGTTTATATTATCCTGGAAGGAACCGGACAGAATCCCGGTGATACCCTATATGTCTAAAGGTTTATATTATCCTGAAAGGGATCCGACCGAAACCCAGTGTGGTCCTATATGTCTAAAGGTTTATTTTGTCCTGAAAGGGACCGGACCGAATCCTGATGAGGCCCTATATGTCTAAAGGTTTATATTGTCCTGAAAGGGACCTGACTGAATCCTGATGAGGCCCTATATGTCTGAAGGTTTTTATTGCCTAGTGTGTAAGATCAACTCAACTTCTTTAATCTACTGCTGCGAATGTTTGTATTTCTGACAGCAGAATATAGCTGGCTTCAGGTTAAAGCTGGAGGTTATGGTTGAGAGCAACGACTTCACTAAACCGGGTTTATCTCATATGGCTCGGTCTCTGCATGACCGTCACACAAAGCACGAACACCATAGATCCAGCGACGATCCACAGGAGTCTCCGTAAAAATTACGCTTGTGAACCCAACAGCGGAGCCGTAAAATGAACCCAATACCATTATAGCGCGAAGCAAAAGCTTTGACCACTTAGCCATAGAAACCCCTTATATCAGGTGAATGCAGCAGGTTCGACAAAGCAGGCATTGAGGAGATCCACTCTGTTGATCGGGGTCTGGACCCAGACTCCTGTGACACCTACAACAATTAAATCATCTTGGCCTCTACGGGCAAGAGTTAATGAGAACAGGCTGCAGGACGTCGCTTCATGCTTCTCGAACGGCTGGCTGTTATCCGGTTCGACAAAGTGATCCAACAGTTAGGTCGCTGAATAAATCATAGAAAAGTGTGTCTCCCCAAATGGGAGCGCTTTGTTGGCCAGTCATCAGACCATGCAGGAGATTTGTTTGTCCGAGCCTGACGTCTGATTCCCGTTAGTAAAACAACATGGAATATTTAGTTCAGCAATTACAAAGTACGTTCCTCGTGAAGCAGCCTAACCGGTCGTAGATTATTCAATGCACAGATGGGAGACATACACAGACTGTTGAACCGTGTCACGAGTATATGCTGGAACTCGGTCAGCAAAAAAAGGTGAGGGCGGGGGGGGGGGGGGGGGGGCTAACATAGTCACGGACAGCTGTCTGCTCCTACGGGACGCTGGTAGGTGATGACTTGTAGCTTGTGGATAATTGGTGATTAAGTGTGGCTTGTGCATTACGTGCGGCTGACGGGTGATTACGTGTGGCTGACAGGTGATTACGTGCGGACTGTGGATTGTGCGTGGCTGATAGGTAATTACATGTGGCTTGTGGATTGCGCATGGCTGATATGTGATTTTGTGCGGCTTGTGGATTACGTGTGGCTTGTGGATCACGTGTGGCTTGTGGATTACGTGTGGCTTGTGGATCAAGTGTGGCTTGTAGATCACGTGTGGCTTGTGGATTACGTGTGGCTTGTGGATTACGTGTGGCTTGTGGGTTACGTGTGGCTTAGGGATTACGTGTGGCTTGGGGATTACGTGTGGCTTGTGGATTACGTGTGGCTTGTGGATCACGTGTGGCTGACAACTGATGGCTCAGACATTCCTGTCAGTGAAACTGGCGGACACGGCGCTAAAATCACATTACACAAAAACAAAACAAAAACCATGCCAGCAGTAAATGGAAGAACTTCACGGTCTTGAAGCAAGACAGGGACACACTTTCAAGATACAGAAACTCCTTCTGAGAACTAAATAAACTTCAGATAAACAAAGAAACAAATTGACGTTTACTGTTAAGATTTCTCAATAACTGCTATGCAAAAACCCAGACCCGAACCAGAGTTCCCAACGACATGATTCGCCAAAAGTTTCGACCATGTCACGACTTTATATAATCTATTATTACAATATAGGTAAAAAAAAAAAAAGGTCCCCTTTCACACCTTTAAACGTATTGGGAATATAAGACCCACATTTTTCATAGACTAATCGGCACTTAGTGGGTGATGTGGTCTGCATCACGCCAGCCGCCTTTACTTCACAGGACTGCACCTGGTACCCACCCAAGGCTGGGTCGACCTGGGAGTCAATGTCTTTTAGGGAGAAAAGAAATCCGGCTCCGCCAGGACACGAATCCACGACCTTTCGATCCACAGGCGAGCGTCTAGCCGCCAACGCCACGGCGACTCCCTCGCTACAATATAGGAACCGAAATAGTAAACAACTTCTAAGGATGGGGGCATCTCTACAACAAAATTGTCTCAGGCATAATTTATGAAACGGTAAAAGCGTCAATAAAAGAGTCTTTCATATCAAAATAAACCAGAGAGGACCGCCATCAAATGAAAACGGATGCCTATCATCAATGTTCCAGACAAGATGAGATCGCCCCGTTTCGGTCTTGTAACGGATCCTACAGATTGAAATGTCGTCTATATTACAGGTTCAAGATTGGTGCTCTAGAGTTGTGTGTCTGCGGTGCGAGTCCCAAAGCGGGTTATACACCTAACTCCGGTCCTGCGCAACTGCAGGAATGAACGAAAACAAATATGGCGTCAAGTTGACTTCCTTCCGTCCAACATTATAGGACAGCTTCATCAACAGAAAACTCTAATGGAGCTAATGGCGTAGGTTTCTGAGTGGGGAACGAATAAACTTTGAAACGACGAGGAACTAGAACAGTTTGTGGAATTTTCACAACTCTAATGGTGTCACAAGATACAAATTAGTCTCTCTGATCATCAAGATGGAAAAATCATGCTAGTTTTCACGATCCAAACACAGAGCTGAACTAGCAACACAAACAATATGGCTTCCCGTAAACTAAGATACTTCCGCTGTGGAACAGCTGAAAAGATCTGCTGAAAACAGTAGTGGAGTGTCATGTTCGTGGAACAAAAAGTAGTGGTGAGCCAGCACGACGGTTAGAGAACGGAGAACAAGAACGCCCGGTGTGTAAAGATTCACGACGATGCCAAAGTGTTAAGAAACAGATAAGATACTCATAAATGGCAGGTTTTGCAAAGTAAACCAAGACCAATCAAACAGCAAGGGTCCGGAGCGAGTGGTAAATTTTGTATCCTATTAGTAATTTAAGACACGTCGAACAAGGTCTCGTGAAACTAATGAAAGATGAGCAATCCCATGTTGTATGAGCGAAAGGATTATGTAGTTAATCTTAGACTTCCGTGGTAAGATGTACAGCGTCATTAGCGACTTTCTTTTGTATATTTCAGCTTTATGTGATTTCATTTTGTTCTCAAAGTCCCAGCCGTGTGGCGTTGGTAGTCATGTCTATCCACAACCTTCTGTCTTGTGTACTTTCAGTCAACTATGACACAGATTTTCATCCATTCCATGATGTCAAACGGTCCACTTCTTCTCTATTGGTCTTCCTCTGCATCTACTACCCTCCAACTTTCCCACTGTCACGATGTACTTTAACTGTCTTCCTCTCATGACATGACCAAAGAATGTGGACTGTCTCCTTCTGATGTGAGCTAACAGTTCTCTTTGTTAACTCTTACCACCCTCAAGAATACTGGACTGTCCTGTGACGTCATCCTAGGGGGTGGGGGAGATATTGGGAAAGCACCACAGTAATTGTCGAAATCCGATGCTTATTAGAAAGCAGAGACACGTTCCAACTCCCCAAAAAGAAACAGTAAAAACTTACATGAGCTACCAATGACAACCCAGCAGACGAGCAACTCTTTTCTCCGCCACTATCTCACTGCCGTGACCTCCACGCTCAGACTGACCGGAAGTCCACAAGCCGGATATATGTAAACACCGGATACAGTCCGGCAGATAAGGGAAATTGATTGGTAACTGACCACGATCAAACAAGTGGGCATTGATCCTTGGTCAAGGGATCAGTGGCTTTCGTGACCAGATGGCCGGGAGCTGGCGCCTCCTTGTGTCCGATAAGCAGGCACTGTTGATGTTGTCTGGTCCCTGCTGCAGGGCTGACGGCGAAGCAGAGAGAAGGGCAGACTAGAGATGAAAGGTATAGCGGTACATTATCCCAGTGGGAGAGACAGACAGAGATAGAGAGACAACACACATCGGAAAAGCAGAGAATGAGAAAGGTGCTGATGAAAATGGGAAGGAGAAACTAAGTGACATATACTTTTCGTCAAACAAACACAAAGATATCGTTGAGAGAGAGAGAGAGAGAGAGAGAGAGAGAGAGAGAGAGAGAGAGAGAGAGAGAGAGAGAGAGAGAGAGATTCGTTGATTATCCTGTTGTGTCATATTATGTCACAAAAGGCACAGTCTTCTCCATTCCGTTCTGTCGTGTTCAGTCAGTTTAATACCATGGATGGACCAGCAGCCTCTCTGTTCAGCGTCCGTCTTAGGGTTTCTCGTGGACGTTCACGTCTCCTTAATCTCTTTAACTCCCATTTCAGTACCTGTTTGGTGATTCTCTGCTGGTTTCTTCCCAGAATGTGTCCAGTGTAGGGCAACCTTTTCTGTCATACAACTGTTGATGCTTGTGGTTTCCCAGATATTTCTCTTATTTCTTCACTACGTTTCGAATTCATCCTATTTTATTTTCATCATTTTCCTCAGAAATTTGTTTTGGAAAGCATTTAACTTTCGTTTCATGTCTTTAGTGGTTCTCCAATTTTTACTTTCATATGTTAAAAGTAAAATAACAATTAAGCCGAAAATACGTAACTTGGTTTTAAAACTTTACAATTTAGAGTTTTATATCTTGTTCAAGCCCTTAAAAGCTACTTGCCAATGCGTGTCATAAATTCTTTCTTTGCATTTCTGTTTCTATTGAATTACTACCTAAATAAGTAAACTGATTTGTTACTTTAGTAACTTTTGTCTCTAGTGTTACATCTGCTTGATCTGTTGTTTGTGGCTTCACTTATGTGTCTTTTCATAACTTATGTGCAGTAAAACCTTTGATGCTATATTTGCCAAATCGTCTGTTTTCCTGTACATGTTGTTATTGATTTTATTTAGCAGAACAATGCCATCAGCAAAATCCAGATATTCCAACCACGTGTTCTCATCCCAGTCAATGCAAGTGTGTCCACACAACACGTTTTTCATCACAAAGTCAGTGGTTATGTCGAATAAAAGAAGAGATAAAATACATCCCTGCTTCACTCCAGTATCACCTTCAAACCAATCACTTAAACCATCATCTTTTCGCACTGCACACTCTGAACCTTCACACATTGCATTATTAATATTTTCATCGGTTTACCACAGCATTCCAAAAATCTCCTACAGTCATGTTACATGTAAACTATCAAAGATTTCCTTAAATTCAATTAAATTCAAAATAAATTATTTTTGTTTTTCAATAAATTCCTATAAAAAACGGAGTAAATATTTGACTAAACCAGTGATTCCCAAACTTTTCTTGGTCGCGGCGCCTTTTTTTTCAATTGCAATTTTTCCACGGGGCCCTAACCCAAGTAAAAGTATGACTTTTCGTGTCTTGGTTAAATTAATTACGAAGCTTTTACAATATTTCGCATCGCCCCTGTGAAGAGGTCGCGGTTTCCCGGAGCGCCGCAGCGCACAGTTTGGGAATCATTGATTTAAACAGATTCTTACAGTTCTAAAACCAGCTTGTTCCTCTCTCAGGATTTTGTCCACTACGATTTAATTCTATTCTTTTCTTCTTCTTTGCGGTCACCAGCTGTAAACTCCGCTGGAAAGTTCTGGTTGTTCATTCACTCCTGGACTGCAGTCCTGTTCCAAAACCTGAGTGTTGAGTGTGCATCAGTTTTACAGATCTGACTCATTTGTGTGCAGACTGCTGGTTCCTTGCCTCTCAGGCAGATGCACTCCGACTTCGAAGGAAGCTTCCAATTAGTCGACTCTTACGACATGGTTTTGGGTAGGCAGTGGGTCTATTCTTGTTTCCTTTAACAGGGCCCTGAAACCCACACGGGGATTAATTCTATTGATTCGTGGACATAACTGATAACAGAGTCTATCTGTCTGTCTGTCTGTCTGTCTGTCTGTCTGCCTGTCTGTCTGTCTGTCTGTCTGTCTGTCTGTCTGTCTGTCTGTCTGTCTGTCTGTCTGTCTGTCTGTCTGTCTGTCTGTATATATATATGTGTGTGTGTATGTGTGTACGTACGCACGTATGTATGAATATACATAATGGCTCTATCATTCTGATCAGATCGTCTAGCCGCTCGCCGACGAGTCGCACAATGCAAGAACTCCGTAACTCTGGTGATGAGTCTCCGTAAACTCGTTAACCAAACTAGGCTGCAGTAACATGAACCCCCGACATTCAGAGTGTGAGACAAAATGACTGTTTTAAATTAAGGAAACGTTGACAGACAGAGAGACAGTGACGGGGAGAGAGACAGAGGAGCAGTGGACAAATACAAGTAACACTGACAAACTGCTGACAAGACAAGATGGAAAAGTACAAAACTTAAAGGGAATATTCTCAGAGCAGATTGAGAAACTCGAGAAAAAAAAAAATACCGAGTGATTGCGGGGACAAACAGAGACACAACAAAAGCTCAAGAACAAAGAGTGAAATGAACAATGGGCAAAGCTGAAACAACTCCAGTCATCAAACAAAAACGGAGACATTGCCAAAAGGCAGAAAAATAATAAGGGGAGAAAAAAACTAATAACCAAAGACATTTCAACAGTGAAGCACACAATAAAACAACGAGACATGATAAAGACTAATATGAGGAGATCTGAAGTAGTATGACATAGACACGTAAAGGCAACAGAAAATTGGTTAAACGACTGTTGGAATGGAACAGACACACATCTATATTAATAAAAACGTTAATTTTCCGATGTTGTTATTTAAAAACTCGGAAACTACTGAACCGATTGCTTTCAAATTTGCACACACCGTTGCCTTTGACTCAAAGCGTGATTTTTGGTCAGAAAATCGCACAAACCACGAACGACGTAGCTCCAGCAACGGTCAAATCATTATTTGTTTCGTTGCCGGCCCGGATTTGTTTTTAATTGATTGGCCATATTTGACTGCTGAGCTCTTATTGAACTTTGCATTATTATATAATTTCATTTCCACTCTCTGATTAAGTGCTTGATAGCGTAGTTGGTAGCTCTTCTGCCTATCATGCGGGTGACCTGCGTTCGATACCCCGCTAGGTGATTAAAATTTTTGCCCTTTACTGGGCGGCTGGCACGTTGTGTTGTGGTTTATGGCTAGGCTGCAATATTTACGCCTTTTTCGGTTTTGGGGTTTACAGCTAGCCTGTGACAGCGGCGACGTTATGCTCAATGGTCATGTCACGGGTAATCTTCGTTCACCCTAGAGAGGGCCGTTGGCACGTTGTGTTGTGGTTTACAGCTAGGCTGCGATATCTGACCTAGAACTCTTCAGTTGTCGGTAGTATAGTTGTAAGTATGTCATCCTTCAGGCGGGTGACCGGTGTTTGATTCCCCGATGGGTGATAATTGTTCTTTTTCCCTTAAAAGGGTTGTTGTCAAGTTGTGTTGTGTCTTACAGCTAGGTTGTGGGTTCAATCACTGGTTACGTGATGACGTCTTTTTTTCTCCTATTTCGGGGGCAAATTTAAACTGAATAGTCCGTGGCGACAGCATGCGGCGCTAACTCCTCTTTTCTACACCGACCTACACAGACTGTAGTGACAGTTTTTGTTGTTGTTATTATGGTGGTGGTGGTGGTAGTAGTGGTTGCAAATATTATTTTACAGTTCTCATTTCTTAACTATTTCTATTTTCAATTATTTCACCAGGTGATGATTTTTCAATCCTTCGGAATGGGAGATATAATTGGTGGAGGGGGGGGGGGAGATATGATTGGTGGAGGGGGGGGGGGCAGGGGGTTATGCCAGACACAGTTAGCAAAGAGAGCTTAAAATATTACTTTATAGTTCTCATTTCCTAACTATCTCTATTTTAATAATTTCGCCAGGTGATGATTTTTTCAATCCTTCGGAGAGGGAGATATGATTGGTGGATGGAGGGGGAGTGGTGGGGGGGAGGGGTGTTATGCCAGACACAGTAAGCTGAGAGCTATTTTCTTTCCTCTCTATTTCACCATTCTGGGCCACAGCAACGCGTGGCCGGGTACAGCTAGTTTACTCATAGATACAAAAGGTTCACAAATAAATTAGTAATTGGACTAGCAAACACATCACAGTAATGGCAGAATGTATGCAATCAAATACAAGTCAGCAGTTTATAAAGTGGAGGAAGATACTGTGATGAAAAGACGGGTTGAGTAATTATCCAAGGATGCATATTAGGAGAACAGCAGAACTGACAGAACAAAGCTGCAGAAAAGTTTCAATCCTCTACTGTAAACGAAAAAGTCCACTATTATCAGGGGTGACTACTCTAGAAACAAACTATTTGACACACCCTAGCCACCAGGGGCGCTTATTCTAGAACAGATCCTAGCCATCAGGGGCGTTGATACTAGAATGGAACCTAGCCATCAGGGGCGCTTATTCTAGAACAGATCCTAGCCATCAGGGGCGCTAATACTAGAGCAGATCCTAGCCATCAGGGGCGCTGATACTAGAATATATCATAGCCATCAGGGGCGCTTATTCTAGAACAGATCCTAGCCATCAGGGGCGCTGATACTAGAAAAGATCCTGGCCATCAGGGGCGCTTATTCTAAAACAGATCTTGCCATCAGGGGTGATCATAATAGAACAGATCCTAGCCATCAGGGGCGATCATACTAGGACAGATCTTAGCCATCAGGGGCAATCATTCTAGAACAGATCCTAGCCACCATGGGCGATCATACTAGAACAGATCCTAGCCATCAGGTGCGATCATACTAGAACAGATCCTAGCCACCAGGGGCGATCATACTAGAACAGATCCTAGCCATCAGGGGCGATCATAATAGAACAGATCCTAGCCATCAGGGGCGTTCATACTAGAACAGATCCTAGCCATCAGGGGCGATCATACTAGAACAGATTCTAGCCACCAGGGGCGATCATACTAGAACAGATCCTAGCCACCAGTGGCGATCATACTAGAACAGATCCTAGCCACCAGGTGCGATCATACTAGAACAGATCCTAGCCACCAGGGGCGATCATACTAGAACAGATCCTAACCATCAGGGGCGATCATACTAGAACAGATCCTAGCCATCAGGGGTTCATACTAGAACAGAGCCTGGCTATCGGGGGGAGCCCAAACTGAAACAGAGCTTAGCCACCAGGGGGAGTACAATCTGAAACAAACAGAGACTAGCCACCAGGGGCGCTCATTCTAGAAAAGATCCTAGCCACGAAGGGCACCCAATCTGAAAAAGAGCCTAGCCACTGGAGGCGCCCATTCACAGATCTGTTCTCCACAAATTACCCAGATTTATCACCCAACACTTGTCTTCTTATCTCAACGATATGATTGTCCAGATTAAGCAACAGTGCGCCTGCCATAGCGGCCCAAGGTGGTTGTAAATACCGGCGACGGTATCTTCCCAGCCTGTCTGTTTCGGTTTCT
The DNA here is from genome assembly GCA_905116865.2 of Candidula unifasciata. Classification (NCBI taxonomy): domain Eukaryota; kingdom Metazoa; phylum Mollusca; class Gastropoda; order Stylommatophora; family Geomitridae; genus Candidula; species Candidula unifasciata. The sequence continues at coordinate 1,429,231 of CAJHNH020000335.1, read as the reverse complement.
TATCTGCTGGCAGACGGCAACCACTGCATACCGCCAAATTGCTGTCTGCAAAAGATTAAACATCAGTCAACTAACATTACGGAGGATGTGTTTTCCCCGGCACCGCTTACACTTCTTTCTTGTGAAAATGGCGGAAGTAGGCCAGACAAACTGATGGAAATAGGCACAACAAACTGACGGAAGTAGACATAACAAACTGATGGAAGTAGGCAAAACAAACTGGTGGAAGTAGGCGAAACAAACTGGTGGAAGTAGGCACAACAAACTGGTGGAAGTAGGCACAACAAACTGGATGAAGTAGGCAGGGCCAGGTCCTTCTGTATATAGGCCCTTACAACTCAATCACGGTACATTTTGGAGGAGTCCCCTTGAAAATTGGTTACTGGAAGCGTTTCCATGTTGCAATGTGTGACATTTTAACGTGCTTACAAAGTTCTGAGTTCTGAATGTATTCGTATTACAAATCGACAAGCGGATATTGTGAAGTGGATATACAAGATTTTCAAACTTTGCGGTTAAATAACAGCAATTTGAATTTTAATTTGCGGCAGACAGTCGTGTTGTGATGTGTGTGTCACTGCTTCTAGTCAGTAGTTTGGATTTTTGGGAACTGGCTGTTTATTCTTTTTCTACTTTGAATGTAGAAATCTTTCTTTTGGGGAAATTACAAACACGTAATTTAGAAGCCATATCTGGAGAATATCGACAGTTGTCAGGTGCAAACTATCTTGTGTTGGAAGAAAACTATTGCTTTCATATTGACAGTGCATAAATGGTGCAACCACACTGTGGATAAATTGTGTCAAGATATTTCGGAGCTCTGGGTAAAAGCATAAAAACAATATTTTATTTACTAACTAACCTCTCACAGCATGTCACTCTTTGCCTCTTTACCAATTGTTGACAACCAGTGTAATTATATGTTGTAGAAGTACACTAACAATATTATTATTTTTGTGAATCTTCTGCTTCGCGATCACTGGCTGTAAACTCTGGCAGAAACTTCTGGTTGTTCATCTACTTCTTATGCACATTTGCAGTTGTACGGTCTGTGTTCATTTTTGTGAATTTTCTGCTTCGCGAACACTGGCTGTAAACTTCTGGTTGTTCATCTAATTCTGGACTTTAGTCTTGTGTATGTTTCACAGCAGCATTTATTTTTATGTGCTCAATTTGATAAAGTATAAATGTAACCCCCCCCCCCCCCCCCCTCCCCCCACCTAATGCAACAATACCCTCTCAGAATCAAAGAGTTAGCACTGATATTTTTTTACCTTTGCTGGAATAGCTTTCAGTTTATTTCTACACGTTATTGATGTTTATATTCATGTTGACTGTAGCAAAAGCATTTGTGGAGGCGTGTTATACAGGCAACTGTGGAGGCGTGTTATATGGACAACTGTGGAGGCGTGTTTTATAGACAGCTGTGGATCGTGTTATAAGGACAGCTGTGGAGGCGTGTTACTTGGACAGTTGTGGAGCGTGTTATATGGACAGCTGTGGAGGCGTGTTACTTGGACAGTTGTGGAGCGTGTTATATGGACAGTTGTGGAGCGTGTTATATGGACAGCTGTGGGGGCGTGTTATATGGACAGCTGTGGGGGCGTGTTATATGGACAGCTGTGGAGGCGTGTTATATGGACAGCTGTGGAGGCGTGTTATTTGGACAGCTGTGGGGGCGTGTTATATGGACAGCTGTGGGGGCGTGTTATATGGACAACTGTGGAGGCGTGTTTTATGGACAGCTGTGGAGCGTGTTATTTGGACAACTGTGGGGGCGTGTTATATGGACAGCTGTGGAGGCGTGTTATAAGGACAGCTGTGGAGGCGTGTTATAAGGACAGCTGTGGGGGCGTGTTATAAGGACAGCTGTGGAGGCGTGTTATACAGACAACTGTGGAAGCGTGTTATACAGACAATTGTGGAGGCGTGTTATACAGACAACTGTGGAAGCCTGCTATAGGAACAGCCGTGGAGGCGTGTTATATGGACAGCTGTGGAGCGTGTTATATGGACAGCTGTGGGGGCGTGTTATACAGACAACTGTGGGGGCGTGTTATACAGACAACTGTGGAAGCGTGTTATACAGACAACTGTGGAGGCGTGTTATACAGACAACTGTGGAAGCCTGCTATAGGAACAGCCGTGGAGGCGTGTTATATGGACAGCTGTGGAGCGTGTTATATGGACAGCTGTGGAGGCGTGTTATACAGACAACTGTGGAAGCCTGCTATAGGAACAGCCGTGGAGGCGTGTTATCGGGACACCGTGGGCGCGTGTTATCGGAGCAGCGCCAGAGACGAATATATGTTGTGCTAGGCAACTCAGATGCTGAAATATATTGTTTCATTTATATTTTCCTGTTCTGCTGTGTTTTTGATTCTCTGTATTGTTCCGTATTCTATTCGCCGATGCTCACATTTTAGTGACTGTTTCTGGGTGAGAATTGTGGCGCAGAAAGAAGTCTACTGTTCTCCGCCACCAGATCGTCACCTTTTTGTGAAGTTCCAGACAGTAGCTATTGCTTTTGTGAAGTTCCAGACAGTAGCTATTGCTTTTGTGAAGTTCCAGACAGTAGCTATTGCTTTTTTGCTCGTAATAACCCCGGTTGTGGAATTGACAAGTTAGAAGCCAGTTCTGTGTCATATAAGAGATAAGACGTCATTTCTCGTGTTTTTCGATACAGGTGACAGTTGGCGTGTAATTCCCGGACATTATACATCATATGTAGATTAATCTGAGCGATAAACGCCATTTCTGGTGGAATCTAGAAGATCAGATGTAATCCAAGGGTCTATACCAAAAAAATACACAGTATTTCTGAGGTAACCTTATAAATTTGTTGAGTAATCCCACAGATTTAATCTTTGTCGAGTCACTCAACGGATTAGACCACTTTTGTTGCGGAACCCGGGAGAACGGACACGATCCGTCACCAAATTCGAGAGCTGACGCCATCGGTTCCGTAACGCGAGTTAGCAGTGGGCGTGACTGACTGGATCCTGCACAAAAATGTCCGCTTTTATCCCAGTATCAGAGAAATGGTTTTACGGGTCACATAGTTCCACGGAACAAGTTTTTTGTTTTATTTTATAATCAGAAAGTGGTTTTAAGGGTCACATCCATAAAACAAGTGTTTTGTTTTGTTCTATAATCAGAGAGATGGTTTCACTGGTCACATAGTTCCACAAAACCATAGTTCCACAGAACAAGTGTTTTGTTTTGTTCTATAATCAGAGAGATGGTTTCACAGGTCACATAGTTCCACAGAACCATAGTTCCATAGAACAAGTGTTTTGTTTTGTTCAATAATCAGAGAGATGGTTTCACAGGTCACATAGTTCCACAGAACCATAGTTCCATAAAACAAGTATTTTCTTTTATTCGATAATCAGAGTGACGACGTCATTACCCAGTTAAATCCAAACCAAAAGTATTTGCACAGAAGCCTGCAGAAGTCAAATGTATCGGCCGAAAGGCGCACATATCGCAGTCATGCTGTAAACGGCCACAAGGCAATTTGTAACAGGCGGTCTTGTGTGTTAACTCCAGAACATTTAGCTGGACAGTTCCAAGGCGAACATAAACACCGCTGTCACAGACGCAGCAACACAAATACTTATAGCAACGTGAGTAACCAGTGAGGTTTCTATATAAGCTAAGCATTAGTTACATCGTTTGTGGTTTGGTACTCACGACAATTCCTGATCACACACTGCGCGTTGGTTGGGACACAGTCAACTGGCGACAGGTCGGGCTGTTTGTGTTGGCATATCTGACAAACAGGATACTCGGACAAAACATCTGACTATTGTGACATTGGTTTACTGATATGTCAGACATACATATTAAGTCTCGCAAGATATGTGGCCATATAAACGCCATGAAAAATCATCTATTATTATTATTTGCGTTGAGCAGCTGCAAACACTGGCAGAAAGTTCTGGCTGTTTGTCCACTTCTAGAATGTTGTTACAGAACTTGAGTTTTGCGCGCCCACCCACTTTACAGACCTGGCTGATTTATGTATGTAGACTGTATGTATGTAGACTGTATGTATGTATGTAGACTAGGTATGCATGTAGACTGTATGCGTGTATGTAGACTCGCTTTCTCGTCTCCCAAACAGGTGCACTCCGACTTCACAGGAAAGAACCCTAATAAGTCGACTTTTAATACATGTAATTTAGGGGACAAGTGTCTTATCTCACAAACACACCCCCCCCACCCCCTTTTCCTACATTAGGCCCTGGAACCCACACGGCCTACCACATAATATGAGACTGTACACACGGCAATACAACATAATATGAGGCTGTGTACACATGGCAAAAAACCTCACATGAGACTGTGTACACATGGAAATACCACATAACCGAAGGATGTGTTCACATGGCAATACCACATAACATGAGATTGTGTACATATGGCAATAATACATAAAATGACGCTGTGTACAAATGGCAATACACCATAACACGAGGCTGTGTACACACGGCAATACAAAATAATAGGAGTCTGTGTACACACGGCAAGACAACATAATCTAAGGCTGTGTACATACGGCGATACAACATAACAGGAGGCTGTGTACACATGCAATTCAATATAAAGTGAGACTGTCTGCCAAGAGAATAAAAACAATATTTGAGACTGTGATCACACAGTACAACATAATTTTAGGCTGTGAGCTCACTCATACAAAACAACATAACCAGAGGCCCTGTGAATCACCTACGAGAGACTTGCGCTCGGGGACGGTGAGTCCCTGATGTTTGTTGCCTGTAAAAACATGGGCCCTCGGATGGCGTGTTTGTCTCTTTTAATTTCAGGACTCCCTTTCAACGTCTATTTTAATATTTTTTAAATTGTGTGTGAGAGAGAAACACAAAGAGACATAACAGGGGACGGTTCTTTTCTTTTCTTTTGCTCCATCTCAGGACTCCGAAATGTCGTTAGGAGTTTCCAGGAAAGTCCATGTGTAAGGGGTGTTGGGGTGTAAAATGAACACCAACTAACACTAACCCCAACACCGCCCCCCCCCCCCCATTAATACTGGACTTTCTAGTAACTTCCCCAAGAAATTTCGGAGTCCTCGAGATTTTTCACTAATAATCTGACCCGTTACCTAACTGCGACTATGTAACTAGTTTTCTGTTACTTTATTGATGTAACTAGTTACAGAATCCCATAATTCCTCATGGGCGTACGTTTGGCCCAGTCTAGTTTGACCCTCCTTCCTTGCCTCCCTGCTAGATCGTCTAGCTCAGTGGTTCTCAACCTATGGGACGCGACCCTTTCGTGAAGACCCTTCCACAGGGGTTGCCTAAGACCATCTGAGATCACATAGTCATTAAAGTTATCAGGAGTAACGAAAGTAACTGCATGTTTGGGGGTCGCCACAACATGAGGAACTGTATTAAAGGGTCGTGGCATTAGGAAGGTCGAGAACCACAAGTCTAGCTGATTCCCCTTCCTTCCCCAACCAACTGGCCCACTTGGCCCTGTAACTTGCCGTCAAACAAGAGCAGAAATAAAGCACCCATTTCATGGCCCGAGCCGGCTCACACTTGCTGTTTGACGTGTCTGTCTGCCATAGCGCCGGTCAAGTATGTTGATTTAACGGTGCTTGCAGACGATTTCTACAGCTTTCCACCAGCTAGCAGCGACCATCTGAAGATGTTAATGGACACATTAAGGCCCTGAGACAAATACAGACACCGGGAGAGAAGGGAAAGTCTTCCAGAGGCGATCTATGGCTGACTGAAGGGGGGTCTGCGCTATCTCATCTAGTGCCTGTGGGAGAAGGGAGATATGAGATGTCGCTGATCAGTGTCTGTAAAAATGTCACGACGCAGAGTCCTGGCGTTCCGTCAACATCTTGCTAAACACAGGGGGGCATGACAGGCCTGTGGGCAGAATAGCGTGCTCCTAGATCGTTTAGTTACACCAACATCAATCAATCAGATGCCGTCTCCACAGTAAAGGTTGGCTGCACGGATTCTATGTCTATCGTTTCGTGTGTACACTCTGATAGATAAGCCCATTTTCAAGTCTTAACTTTCCATTTATATCGTTGTCTACCTCCTGTTTGCTTTTCTTCAACATGTTTAATCCAGTTTGGTTTTAAAAGAGTGTTATGTCTTTTAATAGGACGGGAACATTTATCTTGCTTTTTTGTGAGTTCCATTTCAACAACGCACATTTAATTCACAGCCTTTTTAGAATCTGTGTGTTTGCCTGTTTATGTTTTTATAAAATGTTACACACTCTTCAGTGTTTCCACATCTCTAAATCTTTAAATCGATTTTCGGTACAACTCACCCCCCCCCCTCCCCCACGCCCCTCTCGTTTGGACGCGTAATTCCGTATTTGTTTCTACGGGCTGTCCTGCTGTCCTATGTTTATAAAAGCTATCATGCAATCCATGTCTTATCGTGTACCATAGAGCTTTGTCTTCACTGTGGTTAGAACAGGCCAGATTTCGTCTCTGTTGGCAGCATACAGTTGACAGTGCTGGAGCACAGGCTCAGCATTCTTTGCCGCCACGCTGCAGGGACACGTCTCCGTGTTTCCTACACTGAAAAGTATAAACATATGTTGATGAAGTCTGTTGTGCCCTGTCCTTAGTCTGAATATAATACACTACCCATCTCCAGAGAGTTGATCAAGCGAGTCTTGGTGTGTGGGGGGAGGGGGGGAGGAGTTGGTGTGTGTGTGTATGTGTGTTTGTGTGTGTGTGTGTGGGGGGGGAGTTGGGGTGTGTGTGTGTGTGTGCGTGCGCGCGCGCATTCAGCCATCTTTCTTCGACACTAGATAGTACTAAACTCTCTTTCTGCCTAGTGTGATCTAGATGCCAAACGAAGATAAGTAAATGATACTCTACTCCCCTAAGGCTGTAACACTCCGGCCATGTCATTACATCCCCGCAAACTTGAGTTTCCTTGCAATATCGAAGTAATTCCCATAAACGTGTACAAGACAGCGAGGTAGCGACTTGCTCGCTACATTTCTCAGCTACCCACAGGCGATTTTTAACTGCTCTACCGATCCCCTTGAAAATTTCGTTAATCTCGCTAACCCGCGCTGATGGCTCTGGACTCATCCAGCATCGGCCATCACTAATGGGCCTCTACTTCCGGCAAATAGGGTTTCATGAGCAGACAATCCACTCAGGTTCCTTGTTGTGTCCTTCTTATCTCCCCTCATGTGTCCAAATCTCAGAAAAATGTCTTTCTGTGGTCCTGATAATAGTGTTTGTGTGTGTGCTATACAAAACAGAAAAGCTAGTTGTATTTGCAGCATACAAGCTTACACAAACTACACGCCTGTACAGCATACAAACATAGACATATGAGCTGTGTTCTGCACATACTATCACGAACAAGGGCAGTTAAATTTTCAACTCAGCATCATATACGCGTAGGCAATGTAGAAAATATAAAAACATACGTACACAAACTCCCTCATTTTGGGGAAAACAAGAATAGACCCACTGCCTCCCCAAAAGCATGTCGTAAGAGTCGACTAATTGGGGAGCTTCCTTTGAAGTCGGAGTGCATCTGCTGGAGAGGCAAGGAACCAGCAGTCTGTATTCAAGAGAATAAGATCTGTAAAACTGATGCACACGCAACACTCAGCTTCTGGAGCAGGACTGCAGTTCAGTAGTGGACGAGCAACCAGAACCTTCCGCCAGAGTTTACAGCTGGTGAAAGCGAAGAAGAAGAAGAAGAAGAAGAAGAAGAAGAAGAAGAAGAAGAAGAAGAAGAAGAAGAAGAAGAAGAAGAAGAAGAAGAAGAAGAAGAAGAAGAGAAGAAGAAGAAGAAGAAGAAGAAGAAGAATAAGAAGAAGAAGAAGAAGAAGAAGAAGAAGAAGAAGAAGAAGAAGAAGAAGAAGAAGAAGAAGAAGAAGAAGGAAGAAGAAGGAAGAAGAAGGAAGAAGAAGGAAGAAGAAGGAAGATGAAGGAAGAAGAAGGAAGAAGAAGGAAGAAGAAGGAAGAAGGAAGAAGAAAGAAGAAGAAGGAAGAAGAAGAAGAAGAAGAAGAAGGAAGAAGAAGAAGAAGAAGAAGAAGAAGAAGGAAGAAGAAGAAGGAAGAAGAAGAAGAACATGAAGAAGAAAGAAGAAGGAAGAAGAAGGAAGAAGAAGGAAGAAGAAGAAGGAAGAAGGAAGAAGAAGGAAGAAGAAGGAAGAAGAAGAAAGAAGAAGGAAGAAGAAGGAAGAAGAAGGAAGAAGAAGGAAGAAGAAGAAAAAGAAGAAGAAGAAAAACCAAACAAACTGGGAGCCGCCGTGGGTTCAGGTCCTGACAGAGCCGGACTCAGTCTTGAGTGGGTACAAGTCCTTGGAAGTAAAGGAGGCCGGCGTGATGCTGACCACATCACCCACCAAGAACCGATTAAAATTTAAAATATAAGTCTAGCCTAATATGCCCAATACGTCTTAAGGCGTGGAAAAAGGGTCCTTTACTTTTGTATTTTACGCAAACAAGCTGCATGTGTCGCCGGCGTCTCAAATATAAGAATATTTGATCAGCCGTTTACAGAACAAAACCGGTTCATTCCTCTGTCCTTTAAAACACAATGGACATCTGAACAAAATCTCGCTCTCTGTCTGTCAGTCGGTCTGTATGACTGTTGGTCTGTCTTTCGGTCTGGCTGCCTGCCTGCATGTCTGTCTAAATCATAGCTGATTTAAAACTGTCTATATGGTGCAACTAATGTATGACTGCCTACAACACATTCAAGCACATATGCACACATATAGACCCAAAGAGTTAAGATAATCAGTCTCTGGCAAACAAGACATGTGTGCCTCTCACACAACAAATTCATGGCTGCCTCTCACACAACAAACAGCACTTCACTTTTAATTCACCCCAAACAAACGAACTCCCGGTGTTCCTAGGATAGTCAACACGCCTCAAGAGACATCAAGGTGTTTTTTCATTTACAGTTTATTTGGCTTTCTATATTTAGTTGTATTTTTATAACCCTAAACTTAACCCTAATCATAAACCATAAACCCTAAACTCTAACGCCAACCCTAACCCATGCTAAGTATAGTTACCCTGATTAAAGCTACTATATTTGTTTAGGGTGAATTAAAATTGAAGTACCCAAAAATCAATTTATGTCTATGAGATTAATATCAAATGTCTGTCTAATCACATAAAGCTAAGCGACGACTGTCTGTCACACACAGCTAACCGACTCCTGTCTGTCACAGACAGCTAACCGACGCCTGTCTGTCACATACAGCTAACCGACACCTGTCTGTCACATACATAGCTAACCGACGCCTATCTGTCACATACATAGCTAGCCGACGCCTGTCTGTCACATACATAGCTAACCGCTACTGTCTGTCATATACATAGCTAACCGATGACTGTCTGTCACTTACAGCTAACCGACGCCTGTCTGTCATACACATAGCTAACTGACGCCTGTCTGTCACACACACAGCTAACCGACGCATGTCTGTCAAACACACACACACACACACACACACACACACACACACACAAACACACACATATAGCTAAGCGACGAATGTCTGTCATACATGGCTAACCGACGCCTGTCTGTCATACACATAGCTAACCGACGCCTGTTTGTCACACACACACAGCTAACCGACGCCTGTCTGTCACATACACACAGCTAACCAACGCCTGTCTGTCATACACATAGCTAACAGACGCCTCTCTGTCACACACACACACACAGCTAACCGACGCCTGGCTGTCACACACATAGCTAACCGACGCTTGTCTGTACATTGCTAACCGACGCCTGTCTGTCACACACACACAGCTAACCGACGCCTGTCTATCACATACATAGCTAACTGACGCTTGTCTGTCACACACACACAGCTAACCGACGAATGTCTGTACATTGCTAACCGACGCCTGTCTGTCATACACATAGCTAACCGACGCCTGTCTGTCACACACACACAGCTAACCGACGCCTGTCTGTCACATACATAGCTAACCGACGCCTGTCTGTCACAGACTAGATCACGACTCTTCTTCATGCCACTAATCAATAATCATCTGAGATATCTCCAGCCAGGCGTGAACAAACCGTAAACTAAGTGTTGTCAGAGAGTCAGCGAACCGTGGACAATAAGCATATAGACGGGGATCATGGGTTAACGTATCACACATGTGTGTGGGAGGGACACAGGCCAAGGGTAGGAAAAAAATTTGGAAGGAGAGAGAGGGAGAGAGAGAGGGAGAGAGGGAGAGAGAGAGAGAGAGAGAGAGAGAGAGAGAGAGAGAGAGAGAGAGAGAGAGAGAGAGAGAGATAGAGAGAGAGAGAGAGAGAGAGAGAGAGAGAGAGAAAGAAGATACAAAATGAAAGAACATTATTTTTAAACGGTCATAACCTATGCAAGCAATCTCGTATTAATTCGACCTTTCCGGGTACTCAACATTCACACAGCAATGACATTCAATGAGGGAGTACAGGATGGATGGATAGATAGATTGAGTGGATGGAAGGATGTGTAGATGGCTAGATGGAAGGATGAATGGAATCCCGGATGGACTGAAGGATGTATGGATGAGTGGAAGGATGGATGGAAGGGCCGATGGATGGATGGAATGGATGGATGGATAGATGGGTGTGTGGATGGATAGATGGGCGAATGGAGGATTGATGGAAGCATGGATAAATGGAATTGATGGATTAAATGGAAGGGTGAGTGGATGAATAGAAGGGTGGATGGATAGATGGAAAGATGGACGGAAGGATGGATGGATGGATGGATGGATAGATGGATAGATGGGTGGGTGGATGGATAGATGGGTGGATGGATGGATAGATGAATTGGTGGATGGATAGACGGGTGATTGGATGGATGGAAAGATGGACGGAAGGGTGGATGGAATGGATGGATTAAATGGAAGGGTGTATGGATGAATATAAGGGTGGATGGATAGATGGAAAGATGGAGGGAAGGATGGATGTGTGAATGGAATGATGGATAGGCGGGTGTAGAAGAATGGGTGGAAAGATGGATGGATGGGTGGATGGATGAATGGAAGGATGGATGTAAAAATGGGTGGGTTGGTGGGTAGATTGGTGGATAGATAAGTGAGTAAATGGATAGATAAAAGGATGGATGGAAGAAAGTATGTCTCAATACGAGACAAATGTGATCTCTGCTAGCCATGCCGAAGCAGTCTGCGCCCTTATCTGACCACCCACAGCTTGTCTCTACCCAGAAGTACTGGCCAACATTGCAGGGGAAAGGGGCGGGGGGGGGGGGGCTGATTCATGGTGGCTTTGAGTGGACACTAGCGCTGGTCAGTGATTTCCCTTAGTTCTTGCATCTCCGCCAGTCTGGGGAAATGTCCACGCACACTGACGCTACTTGGTGATCTTCGCGCGGATAACGACCTGTTCGAGTTCCATGGTGCTGGTATATATTATTGTTGTTAGACTTACAGGTTCTGCCCACAGGTAGCGTTGCAGGCTGCCTGGGAGACAACAGTCCACACACGCACCATTTTCTTACATCGGTCAGTTGGCGTCGGCATTCAAGTCTCTCCAAGGATGTTGGCCCACGGTGTTCTGGTTTAATCTTTTTCTTATTTTTCTTCTTCTTCTTCTTCTTCTTCTTCTTCTTCTTCTTCTTCTTCTTCTTCTTCTTCTTCATCTTCTTCTTCTTCGCGTTCGCCGGCTATAATCTCCGGCGAAAAGTTCTGGTTGCTTGTCCATTTCTTGCCCCAGAACCTGAGTGTTGCGTGAATATCCGTGTTACAGAGCTGACTCACGTGTACGCAGACTGTAGGTTACTTGTCTCTCAGACAGATGTCTTCCGACATCGAAGGAAGGTCCCAATTAGTCGACTCTTACGACATGCTGCTTGGGGAGGCAGTGGTATTCTTGTTTAATTTTCCCCACAATGGAGCCCCAGGAACCCACAGGAAGGGGGGGGGGGGGGGGTTCTATTAAATGATCGTAACAATGTGCTTCCCAACCACAATTACCGACCACGCAGCACTTTTGTGGTTTGCTCCTGCCTCTCCTACTGCTAATCTTTCCCAGTAGTCATGATGCTCTCTAGAAACCCCCCCCCCCCCCCCCCCCCCCCATTATTTTTTTTTTTTTTGCAATGTGTGCTTAAAGTACACTGTTGCCATCTTTTTGATACAGGTATTAGGGTGGACTAGTCGCAGCAAAATGCCACAGACCGTGTTGTGCGGAGGGGGCTAATCAGGAAGGGAATGAGAGTGACGGAAGAAATGACCGCAGAAAGGATGAGAGCTGAGCTTCTAAGACGAAGCAGACTAAACACAAATGTTCACAACAACGGTGATGAAATCCTATGCTATAATTGTGGAAGACTTTTCCTAACGCGTGTGGATCTTGCTAGTCACACTCGCTATCGCCATGGGCTGTGAGTCCCCTGCCTCCTTTTGGCGCAAAATAACACTAGAGTGTGAAAAGACGGAAAGGTACCAATCAATCAATCTTCTTTTATATTTCTCTACTCTTCCACTTCCACTATTTTATTTACTTCACCCCATAACCGTTGTTAGCTGCAAGATATTCGTGACATTCTACCCTGAAATCACAACTCCGCTAGCCCCTAACCCTCACTAATTTTCTCATTCCTACTGCAAGATTCAGAAAATGACAGTGCTTATTCCAGGAAAGTGACTTATTACCGCAGGCCATTTCTCATCTTCTCCCATACAGCCTTGGCTTGACCTGTCCTGGTCCTAATCTCCGTGCAAACATAGACACATTTATCACGTTGACAACGTCTACCTCTTGTCAAGTGACGCTTGCTTCAACGACATCATGACCAGATATAATAAAAATGTCTCTCTTTCTCCCCCTTTCTCATGTCTCTCTGTGGTGGTGGTGGTGGTAGTGGTAGTAGTATTAGTAGTAGTATCAGTTGCGAGGCATGATACACTGGCATGTGTAAGCGTTAGCATGTAACGATTACACGGGAGAGGTTATCACGTTATTTTTCCTCTCTGTCGCTTCGCTGTTGAGAATATGCTTGGGCGGCTAGTATTTTTGTACTGGTAACTGGTAATTTACCCAAGTTTCTGAGTGAGTGGCGTAGGCTAGGTCCTAGACGTAACTCATATTTGTAAATAGTAAACAGTAATAATAAATACTAAAATGATCTTTCTTTGGCAGTGGAAAGTGTAGACGACGATTACATCTGTTATATGCACGCCTCGCAATTCAGTAGTACTAGTAGTAGTACTAGTAGTACTAGTAGTAGTACTAGTAGTAGTGGTGGTGGTGGCGAGGCGGTAACAGCAGTAGCAGCAGCAGCAGCAGCAAAAGAAGAAGAAGAAGAAGAAGTAGAAGTAGAAGAAGAAGAAGAAGAAGAAGAAGAAGAAGAAGAAGAAGAAGAAGAAGAAGAAGAAGAAGAAGAAGAAGAAGAAGAAGAAGAAGAAGAAGAAGAAGAAGAAGAAGAAGAAGAAGAAGAAGAAGAAGAAGAAGAAAAAGACGAAGAAGAAGACCAAAAAGACCCCCCTCATGGTTAGAAAAACCTATCAGTGTTTTCCCTAAGACAAGACTCCCATATAATATCACTGAGACACAAACATCGGCCGAGCCAAGTCCCAAGTGTTCTATGTTCCTGTCCTTCCTGTCCAGACAGACTCCATTGTGCCTCATCGAACGATTTCCGGTTGCAGAGAGCGCCAGCAAAGGTCCGTCAATGTCACCAGGTCATTAAATATGTATGTATTTATCAGCGGGGTCAATTAGGGGCACCACTAGCTGGCACCGAGGATATAAGACTGTCTTTGCACAGTAGATACTTTTGTTTCAGAGAACGATAATATATTAAGATGACTCCAGTTTACAGTCTCCCTGACTGGGGACCGAGTTCCGGTACTCCTTACAGAACGTTAGACTGTTGGGACCCGCAAAATACTCCTGCGAGTGACCAATAAAAGCCCAAGTTTTCGCAAGTCGAATTTACATTTAAAGGGTTACATAAATTGGGGCCCAGGAACCCACACGAAGAATTCATACTCTTGTGATCCTATTATGTACAACAGGGTTATTTAGCTAAGCTTACGCCCAAACACAAATAGCGGTGGTTATGGGACAGATCTGCGAGCCCCAGTGGGAAAAGATCATTAACACAATTCAACTGGCAAAGATCTGAAAGCCATTCGCTACATGATCCGCTGATGTTAAGACACCTGATGTCCCACGCCTGTCGGTAAGGAACCTGATAATGATTAAGGTCAGGGCTATTTAACAGGCGGCCCGCCCGCGAAGGTCTAGCAAGTGGGCCGCGGATCACTGCCAGGTGTCCTGTATTAGTGACTTTTCTATGCCAGGACTCGGACTTTTGGCCCGTGACAATCCCCATTTTCAAAATGTTGGCCCCTGAGTAAACTTGGCTGAACAGCTCTGATTTAGGTTATCATCGACTGTACATTTCAGCAGAGGTGGAAAGCAGAGGTATGTGGTATTCGACCGCCATTTGTAAAAAAAAATGGAGAGGAGAGAGAGAGAGAGAGAGAGAGAGAGAGAGAGAGAGAGAGAGAGAGAGAGAGAGAGAGAGAGAGAGAGAGAGAGAGAGAGAGCAAAGACTTGCCACTTTACTTCCGCCCAGGAGAATCCAGTTGGATCTTCTCACTTTTACTGCTACAAAATTCATTAACCAATTCTATTTGAATATTCGTTTTGTTTTGACTTTCCCAAATCCCTCGGCCGTATTGGAGATATTACCCCGATAAGCCAGGCCATTTCTCTCAAGGGCTTTATCTTCCTCACCCCATCTCTCTCTCTCTCTCTCTCTCTCTCTCTCTCTCTCTCTCTCTCTCTCTCTCTCTCTCTCTCTCTATCTCCGTTCACCAAACCCCTCGTAAATCGTCAGCTGCATGTTTCCCCGCTGTCAGTCTGCACAAGATGAAAATTTGGATATTGCCATGTTTAGGTCGGATCTACTGTCCTTGAACAATTAATCATTGTCTTATAGCAACGTTTACCTAATCCCCCCCCCCCTTCCCTCACTCTCTAGTTCTCTTCCTCTCTCTCTCTCTCTCTCTCTCTCTCTCTCTCTCTCTCTCTCTCTCTCTCTCTCTCTCTCTCCCTCTCTCTCTCTCTTTCTGATGTACGTCCAATTTGGTAGAGCCTATTTGGTATAAGTCGTATTTGGTATAAGTCGTATTTGGTATACGTCGTATTTGGTATATGTCGTATTTGGTAAACTTCGTATTTGGTATATGTCGTATTTGGTATACGTCGTATTTGGTATACGTCGTATTTGGTATACGTCCAATTTGGCATACGTCGTATTTGGTATATGTCGCATTTGGTATATGTCGCATTTGGTATATGTCGTATCTGGTATACGTCGTATTTGGTATATGTCGTATTTGGTATACGTCCTATTTGGTATACGCCCAAAGATCTGTTGGTTTCCTTCAGAAAGTCTTCGGTTAATGAAACGAAATGTCTAATGTCTGTTCCAGAGAGTCTTCGGCTGATCACATGAAATACACAAGCGTTGCCAGCAAGCCGGGCGTGCACCCTCAACAGCATCACTACGCGATGATGCGGAACCGCTACCACTCTCACCACTACAACTACCCCGAGCACGACAGTCGGAGCGCTATGGGCATTATTGCTGAACTCGGTTCTGAGAGCAACGCCCATGGGCTGGCCAAGATCGTGACATCAAGGGACACCAAGAGAAAGGTCATCTGGGCTCTACTGGTGATTGCGGGATTCACGGCGGCCACTCTACAACTGTCGCTGTTGGTCCGCAAGTACCTGCAGTTTCAGGTGGTGGAGCTGTCAGAGATCAAGGACAGCATGCCCGTACAGTACCCGTCAGTATCTGTCTGCAACATTGAACCTATCTCCCTTCGCACCATCCGCCGGATGTACTTCAACAACGAGAGCCAGAACTTAATCACCTGGTTAAGCTTTATTCAAAAGTTCAGGTTCGAACAGGAGTCGTTCATGAACAGCATCCGGGCGTTCTATGAGAACTTGGGAGAGGACGCGAAACGGTTGAGCCACGACCTGGAGGACATGCTGATACACTGCCGGTTCAACAAGGAGATCTGCCAGGTGTCGAACTTCACCACTTTCTTTGACGGCAACTACTTCAACTGCTTTACGTTCAACAGCGGCGAGCGGCTGCAGATGCACGCTACGGGTCCAGAGAATGGATTATCTCTCATCTTCTCGGTAGAGAAAGATGACCCTCTCCCTGGGACATACGGCGTGTACAACTTTGATAACAACATCCTGCACAGTGCGGGAGTTCGGGTGGTCGTACATGCCCCTGGCTCCATGCCAAGTCCTGTAGACCATGGTTTTGACATCCCCCCTGGATATTCATCGTCTGTTGGCCTGAAAGCGGTTCTTCACACACGGCTGCCTTATCCTTACGGGAACTGTACAGACGACGTACTCAAAGGTATCAGGAGTTACAAGAATACCTTCTTCGCCTGTCTGCAGCTGTGCAAACAACGACTCATCATCCAGCGGTGTGGCTGTAAATCATCGGCGCTACCAGAGGTGCCCAGCTACAATGCATCATTCTGTGGCGCCATTAAAGACTGGCAAGGTATTTCTAGAAACCATTCCAATGAGACTGAGCACCAGTCAGACGAAGACCGGCCCTTTATCCCCACACCAGACCTGGCCTGTGAGGAGCGGGAGCAGAAGAACCTCAACAACGACCGAGCTTATGAGTTGAGTTGTGGTTGCTTCCAGCCATGCAGCGAGACGTCCTACCTCAAGTCTGTGTCTTTATCGTACTGGCCGTTGGAGTTCTACCAGCTCAGTGCTGTCGAGGTTTGTTTCTAAGTGTTGTGTTGTTCTACTGGCCGCTGGAGTTCTACCAGCACAGTGCTGTCGAGGTTTGTTTCTGCGTGTTGTTCAACTGTCTACTGAAGTTCTACCAGCTCAGTGCTGTCAAGGTTTGTTTCTGCGTGTTGTGTTGTTCTACTGGCCGCTGGAGTTCTACCAGCTCAGTGCTGTCGAGGTTTGTTTCTGCGTGTTGTGTTGTTCTACTGGCCGCTGGAGTTCTACCAGCTCAGTGCTGTCCAAGTTTGTTTCTGCCTGTTGTTCAACTGTCCGCTGGAGTTCTACCAACTTAGTGCTGTCGAGGTTTATTTCTGCGTATTGTTCAACTGTCTACCAGCTCAGTGCTGTCAAGGTTTGTTTCTGTGTGTTGTTCTACTGTCCGCTGGAGTTCTGCCAGCTCAGTGCTGTCGAGGTTTGTTTCTGCGTGTTGTGTTGTTCTACTGGCCGCTGGAGTTCTACCAGCTCAGTGCTGTCCAAGTTTGTTTCTGCCTGTTGTTTAACTGTCTACCAGCTCAGTGCTGTCAAGGTGTGTTTCTGCGTGTTCTACTGTCTACTAACGGTCTACCAGCTCAGTGCTGTCAAGGTTTGTTTCTGCGTATTGTTCTACTGTCTACTGAAGTTCTACCAGCTCAGTGCTGTCAAGGTTTGTTTCTGCATGTTGTTCTACTGTCTACTGAAGTTCTACCAGCTCAGTGCTGTCAAGGTTTGTTTCTGCATGTTGTCCTACTGTCTACTGAAGTTCTACCAGCTCAGTGCTGTCAAGGTTTGTTTCTGCGTGTTCTCCTGTCTGCTGAAGTTCTATCAGCTCAGTGCTCTCAAGGTTTGTTTCTGCGTGTTGTTAAACTGTCTACTGAAGTTCTACCAGCTCAGTGCTGTCGAGGTTTGTTTCTACGTGTTGTGTTGTTCTACTGGCCGCTGGAGTTCTACCAGCTCAGTGCTGTCGAGGTTTGTTTCTGCGTGTTGTGTTGTATTACTGACCGCTGGAGTTCTACCATCAGCACACTACATCAACAGACAGTAATACAATTAGAAACTAGACAAGACAAAAAAAAACCTAACTGAAGTACCTTAGACAGAAATCCACATGCCCGTCTGCCCAGTTCAAGCTCCAACACATGTGAAATAGTTAGTTGCGTATCCTTTACAGGACATTGCAGAACCAACCCCAGCATTTTGTTTTTGGCTGCTATGGTTTTTCTAGGCAAATTTACGTTTTAGTTTGCCATTGCTTTCTGGACAGTCGGCTTCTCGTTACAACAGTCGAAACCAAAGCAAGGCACAAGGCCGTCAGCTGGGAGCGAACCCGGCTCTCCGGCATTTCGAAGCGCGTTCGTAACGCCTAAGACAACGACGCCGTGTAATATATGTAAACTGAGGAAATGAATACTAGCGAGGAACCCCCCCCCCCCCCATCCCCCCACTCCTAGCCCCCTAAACACGCTTGATGCAGAAAAGCGCCCAGCAATGTTGCACCTAGCGATGTTGTGCCCAGCGATGTTGTGCCCAGCGATGTTGTGCCCAGCGATGTTGTGCCCAGCGATGTTGTCCCCAGCGATGTTGTCCCCAGCGATGTTGTGCCCAGCGATGTTGCGCCCAGCGATGTTGTGCCCAGCGATGTTGCGCCCAGCGATGTTGTGCCCAGCGATGTTGCGCATAGCAATGTTGCGCCCAGCGATGTTGTGCATAGCAATGTTGTGCCCAGCGATGTTGTGCATAGCAATGTTGTGCCCAGCGATGTTGTGCATAGCAATGTTGCGCCCAGCGATGTTGCACCCAGCGATGTTGTGCCCAGCGATGTTGCACCCAGCGATGTTGTGCCTAGCGATCTTGTGCCCAGCGATGTTGCGCCCAGCGATGTTGTGTCCAGCGATGTTGTGCATAGCAATGTTGTGCCCAGCGATGTTGCACCCAGCGATGTTGTGCCTAGCGATCTTGTGCATGGCGATGTTGTGCCCAGCGATGTTGTGCATAGCAATGTTGCACCCAGCGATGTTGTGCCCAGCGATGTTGTGCATAGCAATGTTGCACCCAGCGATGTTGCGCCCAGCATTGTTGCGCCCAGCGATGTACCAACAGAAAGTTAATTAAGTTGCAGGCTCAAACATGCATTTCTGGCAAAGCGTTTTCCATAGAGATACAGATATGTGATTCGCGGGTTGCAAGCGGCCCTTTAAATACTTGAGTGCGGCCCGCGATACGTACAATTTCCTAATCGTTCGATACTTGTCCTTTATCATTATGTGTTCAATACAAAATGTTTAGCTGTTAGAACACATGAACGTTATGTCTGCCTCGACAATGAAAGCAGCAAAACAGGAAGTAAAGAAAAATAAGATTACAAAACACTGCAAGTTGCAGCAACGTCTGCCAACATGGGATCGGCGAAAGAAATTAACACACGAATCCTTAAACTGTAATGCGGTGAATTCCAAGGGAAATCCCAGAGAGTTCAAAATTTAGGGGACAATGTCAGAGAGCCAGGGAAACTAAAGAAAAGGTAGAAAAGCATGAGACTGAAATGGAAGATGTGAACGGAGAGAGTAGGTAGAGTCAGTTGTGTTTTGACCGTGTGAGAGGTAGGTTGTTTGCTGGTATGACTGAAGTGGAGGTTGTTGTGAACTGGAGGACCAGCTGTTGTAAAGCTCGAGTGGCTGAGGAGAATTGTTTCCGAATGACAACGTCTAGTATTATGTGAACATTTGAGTTAGGATGATTCAGATGCTAGTAGCCGAAGGTATGGAAAGTTCTGACTGGCAGTTAACTGCAACCATAGTTTAACTGTCGCTTTGTCGTGAGAGGCTGTAGTGAGCACGTAGCAATGACTAGCGAGAACTACGGACATCGACAGCATGACTTATTCTTATGCCACAATAAACGGTATTAACGTTATCATCGTGTTCCGAATGTCCGTTTATGTGTCCAGACTTTACAGGTTGAGGCACGAACAAGTCGAACGAGCCAACACCAACGTCATTTCACACACCCACATCGTTGCAACAATCAAAGCGGCAAAAGAGGAAGTGAAAAGGAATGAGATTAGAAAACATTGCAAGATGCCGCCACGTCTGCTAACAGAGGATCGGCGACAGAAACACAATAAACGTTGAACCTAACCAAACAAAGCTAAGACATCGATTGGAAAACAATGATTTTCCCCCCTCTGCCTTCACCCACATTATTCATTTATGTTTTTATTCATTTCATTTAGATATTTGTCAGCAGAAGATGCCAGCGGAACGAGTTCAGTTTAAACCCCGTTTCCTTAGATTCTGATCCGACAGCCTATGCATTGTGCTTTGCTCCAAACGTATTGGTGCTACCGTTTCTCCAGAGTAAACAAAGCAGGCCGAGAGAAATCAAGACGCTGGGGAAATATGTGGTCTCCAAAATAACGCCCAGGCTTTGTGCTCTGGAAAGGAGATTGATTTCTGATGGCTGATTTAAGAATCCACATCATAGCACACCGGGCATACGCATAGATGCTCCGTCTCCCGCAGCAAATGTCCTAAGGTGTAGATGCTAACTGTTCCCGTAGCACACTGGAAAGGAGAAGCACACAGGAGGGTGTTGCTAGTCACACTCACCATCGCCATGGGCTGTGTTTCTCAGGCCTCCCTACCGCCCAGTATAACACTATCGTCGGGAAAGACGGAAAGGTACCAATAAAAAACCTGGACTGGATTTCACCAACGATATCCAAAAGATTGCAAGGATAGCATGGAATGCATGAAAAGATTGCGAGCCTCATATGACATAAAATGGCAGACCAGAAGGGTGATGAGGATGTTAGGACACGGGTTATCCCTCCCCCCCCCCTCCAACCAAATGACCCTCTTTGGATCTGGAGAAGGCGTTGCCCCCCCCCCCCTCCCCTCCGCACCACCCCCTACGTAATCCTGCTATACATTCAAGAGAGTGCCACCTGAAGACAAAAAAGTTAAAAACCACTGCTCTATGAAATCAGAAACATATAGTGAAAAAAGACGTCAGTTTCGAAGACAATGTAAGATTTTATTATTTTGCACAACTGTTGTTTTCTAAGTCGGCTCTGTGGCCTAGTCGATGCGAACGCTTCGTAATGCCGAGGTGCCGGGCTCGATACCAGCTGCGGGCCATGCGCCTTGTATTGGTTTCGACAGTGGTATCAGGGAGCCAATCGCCCAGAAAGCAATGGCAAACTACTGGACGAAAATTTGCTTAGAGAAACCACACAACAGCCAGGGGCTGCTGGGGTTGGTTCTGCAAAATTCTGTAGAGGATACGCAACTAACCTTGTTATTTTCAAAAGCCATTGCTTTTTTCCGAACCAATAAACTATCAAATCACACGAGAAAACGAGCCCCGATGCATCATATGCAAAATATGCCGGGTCAATGCCTAGGTGGAACCTCAGGAAATTGAGAAATCGCCTCAGCCAACAACCGAAACGATTTATGAAGTTAGCAGAGATTAAACATTGCTTCTGTCACGGCGGGGTTACGAGTTGAGTCAAATGACTGCAATCGAGGCTAACGCACACACGGACAGTCAGCTCAATACTGAAAGCGCCTTGTATAAGCTCCAGATCCAGTGTGCCCTGATGCGGTGCAGCAACTTCAAGACATGTAAAACTGGAGCACTCGAGTAAACTGGGGTGCTGTGGGTAAACTCGGGATACGGAAGTAAACTGGAATGAATACTTGGGTGATAACAGTATACAGCTGTGGTACATCGTGACAACAAACTGGAGGGGAAGTGATGGTTGGGGATAACAAGACCCCACCCCCCCCCCCTTCCACATACCCTCGCCATAGTGCGGCCTCGAGAATTTACACGAGAAGTTTGGTATAAGGATTTTAGTTAACTCTTTGAGTCCCAGGGAGTTTAGCATAACAGGCCTGAGGGGTAGTAAAGAGAGACTTAAAATCGGCGCATCTTGCGTTCATTGAGCTTTTATGTATGGATCTATGAACGTATGGCGCGTTCCTTGTGACTCAAAGAGTTAAAGCTATTATTATTTATGTTTGGCAGTAAGCGAGACAGTGGGCTATGAGCAAAAGTCCACGTGGACGAACAACCAGGACTTTCCGCCAGAGCTCATAACCGGTAAACAAGGATGACAAAGATGAAGAGGACATTTATGACTAACGCGACTGGTATATGAAACAATGAACCTCTTATTATATTTTCCCTAATGACTCAGTTTTTAGTCAAATTAATCAACTCAACTGTGAATGAGAAGCTTAACAAAGGAAAGAGGTGAGGGGGGGGGGCGCCTAATGTATATACACAAGACAAATCGACCTAAGCCTTTTTTACACACCATGGCAACAGCGACAGTAAACAGAAAGCAGAGTACATAGTGTGTCCTGAAAGGCGCTGTATTTTCGCCCAAGCACCGTGGGTGGGAAAATAGGTAAAACAAAAGATAGTTCCCCCATTCTACACAGCGGTACACACTAGCTCGCTCCTGATTGGTCGACCTTCAGCCTACCTTACCTCTGATTGGTCGGCCTCGAGCCATCCGACTTTCCCACAAGGTGACGGGGCTGTTCCGCAATGCCGTTGATACGGTGTGTTGTATATTTCACCATTTAGCACTCCAAAAACATCGACAACTTGGTCTAACACACAACTTCTTTAGACAGTGACGAAACCTATGTCACAGACAGTCTCTTTTTTAGAATAAAAACGTAAATGCAAGACAACAGACCGCCACACCCATAACCTAGACAACGGTAAACTTTTCCAACAAACTTATCAATGAAATCGACCTACTTTTCCTGGGGAGACCAACGTTTTGATAACCGGGAAAAAATACGGCCGGTGCGGTGGTGGGGGGTGTTAGCTACGCGATGCAACAAGTCCCAGTTGTCGACAAGCAGTTGGAGCGTGCGGATCGTGGAGGTAGTGAAATCTTGTGAGAGTGTCGTGTCGTGGAAAACTAAATAATGTTCCATCAAACAGTTCACGCAATTTAACTTTTGAAAATTCGGGGCAGAGACGTTGGAAATGTTAAAGAGCATATATCAGTGACCGTTTGCGTCGATCGATGGTGTTTGACTGGCATAAGGCCTTCAAGGAGAGAAGAGAAGATGCTGAGGACAAGAGACTTGTGGGTCGAGTTTCCACCACCAAAACAAAGGAAAACGTTAACCGTGTGTGGAACAGTTTAAACAGTGATCGATGAAAGAGTGTGCAATTAATCGCGGAGGAACTAAATTTCTCCAGAATGCAAGATTTCGAAATTGTGACGCAAAATGTGTGCATAGTTGGTGCCATAAGTGCTGACACACGATAACCAAGCAGACCAGCGTGACATTTTGGCAAGACTTGTTGCAGCGTGTGACAGCACAGCCAAACTTTCTGCGGAAGGTGATCATAGGAGATGAATCCTTGGTGTCTCAATACGATCCGCAGACTAAAAGACAAATTTCCGAATGGCACTGGAGAGGGTCACCCCGTTCCGTTTTTTCACGACGCGTCACTGGAACAGGGATTCACTTCTTCCACGATCCGCACGCACGCTAAAACTGGTTGCAACGCATATCTAATACCTCCACCCCCCTCCTTTTCCCCACCCACGGCGCATGCGCGAAACTACAGCGCTTGTCCAATTACTTTCAGGATACACCCTGTATTCTGGCTACCTGCCCCCCCCCCCCTCCTCCATCAAGATCGGGTCTCGTAAAGCACTATAAAATACAGGGAAATGAAAAATGATGCGAAACTAATGAAATAAATCATGCAGAGAAAATGGTAAAAATTATTGTGGTTAAATGTGTAAGTGAATACCGATTATATAGTCCCAGTAGCATCATGTATTACTGATGCAGTCCCCAAGAATACTTCGGTTTGAATCCCCCACCCCCCCCCCCTGTTTTAACCCCAACCTCGTTTCATTTAATCAGGCCCAACAGAAGTAACACCCCCGCCTGCCCAGCACTCTAGCCCACCCCACCACGCCCAGCACTCTAACCCACCCCACCACGCCCAGCACTCTAGCCCACCCCACCACGCCCAGCACTCTAGCCCACCCCACCACGCCCAGCACTCTAGCCCACCCCACCACGCCCAGCACTCAAGCCCACCCCACCACTCTAGCCCACCCCACCACGCCCAGCACTCTAGCCCACCCCGCCTGCCCATCACTCTAGCCCACCCCACCACGCCCAGCAATCCCCCTGTTTCATTTCAATGGATTTTTCTAAAACATTTTCCCAACAGTCTCAATAAGCCGAGATCCGAGAGAATTCCAATTTAGTTTTTGTCCCCTCGGTTTTTTCACATGAAGAGCCTTTTTTTCTAAAAAATTATCTTTCCTTGTGCAACTTCCCACTGTTTTGATCTTGTTTAAAACGTGTTTTTGTCGTGTTGTATACAGTATAGTTAATTCATCACTCGTTAGAATAAGCAGTACACATATGCCGTAATTGTAACTGTCTGACAGAGTATTTCAAGAAAGGTGGAGAACGGCATGCTCCGTGCAGAGTGGCAAACATCGCTTCCATGTAGTAAGCTTCCTTTAGATATCATCTCCAGGCCATGCTTATGTTTTGGGAAACTAACAGGCAGACAGACAGGCCGATTCTGCACCACTTGGGTTATGCACTGATGACGAAAAGTTGTCATAAGAGTCCTTCGGGGGCGAGCGAGCTGTGCGTAGGCACAAGCAGATTAATATTACGGTGTGAGGAAAAGGATGTCGCGAGGAGTTGCCAGGAAATCTGGCCGATGCTCAAAAGTCAAGAGAAAGTTAAGGCGGATTATACAATCAGATAGTTACTGGTACCATGGGAACAACAAGTGCGCTTGCTGCTGAAGATGAGGACGGAGCGCTTATAGGAATGTCCCGATTGATGTTATGCTGATTCTTCTATGGACCCTGTTCAACCCTTAGACATTTCTATACACCCTGCCTGGAGAGAATGAGGCACCTGGGTGTAACCAACGGGTCTGGCCGGCTGACTACACTCA
The DNA here is from genome assembly GCA_905116865.2 of Candidula unifasciata. Lineage (NCBI taxonomy): Eukaryota > Metazoa > Mollusca > Gastropoda > Stylommatophora > Geomitridae > Candidula > Candidula unifasciata. The sequence goes on along the minus strand of CAJHNH020000335.1, from coordinate 1,404,452 downwards.
GAGGAGAGGCAAGACGGACACATAACTAGATTGTGACCGGTACCATCAGTATTGGAACTCTGCCCTGGCTGCTGAAGATGAGGGCGGAGCATGCATGAGATTGCCCCGAGTGCTGTGATGTCAATTCTTGACTCGACTCAACTCAACTCTATACACCCTGTTCAACCCTTACATATTTTTAGACACCCTGTTCAATCCTTACTCATTTCTATACATCCTGATCAACCTCAACACACTTCTACAGACCCTGCCAAACCTTTACATACTTCTAAAGACCTTGTTCAACCGTTAGACACACATACAGACCCTCCCCACGAATATATTTACACTCTATTCCACAGAGATTTTTCAAACAAGAAAGACAAGCTGGTCAGAATCATTTCATGAAGACAGCCTTTGAGTACCTGGAGAAGTTGGCTCACCCCAGTCAGAAGCACCTGGCCAGGAACGACAGCGACATCAATGATATACTTCTAAGGAGCTACTCTCTGTCAGAGAAGGAGATGGCCAAAGAGGCATCTGACCTCATCCGCCAGAACATGCTCAGGTTGAATATATATTTGGAGGTGAGTCAGACAGGTCAGTTAGTTGACCAGGTGATGGCTGAACACAGACAGAACAACCTGTTAGATAGACTGGGTGATGGCTGAACACAGACAGAACAACCTGTTAGATAGACTGGGTGATGGCTGAACGCAGATAGAACAGCCTGTTAGATAGACTGGATGATAGCTGAACACAGATAGAACAACCTGTAAAATAGACTAGGTGATAGCTGAACACAGATAGAACAACCTGTTAGAAAGACTAGGTGATAGCTGAACACAGATTGAATAACCTGTTAGATAAACTGGGTGATAGACTGGGTGATGGCTGAACACAGATAGAACAACCTGTTAGATAGACTAGGTGATAGCTGAACACAGACTGAATAACCTGTTACATAAACTGGGTGATAGACAGGGTGTTAGCTGAACACAACAGAACAACCTGTTAGATAGACTGGGTGATGGCTGAACACGACAGAACAACCTGTTAGATAGACTGGGTGATGGCTGAACACAACAGAACAACCTGTTAGATAGACTGGGTGATGGCTGAACACGACAGAACAACCTGTTAGATAGACTGGGTGATGGCTGAACACGACAGAACAACCTGTTAGATAGACTGGGTGATGGCTGAACACGACAGAACAACCTGTTAGATAGACTGGGTGATGGCTGAACACAGAGAGAACAGCCATCTTTTGAGAAGAATGCATGAATATCGATTGCAGTTAGGAAGCTCAGTCAAGGCATGTAAAGTAAAGGACCATTTTTCCACGCTTTCAGTAGTACTGGGCATATCGGGCTAGACCTATATTTTATAGACCAATCGGCACTTGATGGGTGATGCAGTCAGTATCACGTCAGCTGCCTTTACTTCCCAGGACTCCAAATGTGGTATCTATTAAAGGCTGGGTTAACCTCGGAGCCAAGCTCATCCAAGCCAATAGTTTTGCTGCAGTTAACATTTCTTACCCAACTGGCACAAGGAAACCAGACCATAATTATAACCGATAATGCTCGAATTCGGTTGAACGTGGCCAATTTGTTGTTGTTTTGTTTTTCACTAATGAATGGGTGCGGTCGCGCCTTCTTCTAGGAGTGTCCAGCTGACAGTTTGTTCAAGTACGGGTCTACTGTCCAGCTTTACTGTCCCGTCCTCTTCTATATTCTATGAGTGTCCAGTTGGCAGTATGTCCAAGCTAAGTTATATCTTCCACCGGAACTACACCGCCTACTTCTAGAGGTGTCACTGGCGGGGTGTTGAAAGGTTGAACTGGTAGTGTGCTGAGACACAACAGTTCCTACACTGAGACACAACAGATCCTACACTGAGACACAACAGTTCCTACACTGAGACACAACGAACAGTTCCTACACTGAGACACAACAGTTCCTACACTGAGACACAACAGTTCCTACACTGAGACACAACAGTTCCTACACTGAGACACAACAGTTCCTACACTGAGACACAACAGTTCCTACACTGAGACACAACAGTTCCTACACTGAGACACAACAGTTCCTACACTGAGACACAACAGTTCCTACACTGAGACACAACAGTTCCTACACTGAGACACAACAGCTCCTACACTGAGACACAACAGTTCCAACACTGAGACACAACAGTTCCTACACTGAGACACAACAGTTCCTACACTGAGACACAACAGTTCCAACATTGAGACACAACAGTTCCTACACTGAGACACAACAGTTCCTACACTGAGACACAACAGTTCCTACACTGAGACACAACAGTTCCTACACTGAGACACAACAGTTCCTACACTGAGACACAACAGTTCCTACACTGAGACACAACAGTTCCTACACTGAGACACAACAGTTCCTACACTGAGACACAACAGTTCCTACACTGAGACACAACAGTTCCTACACTGAGACACAACAGTTCCTACACTGAGACACAACAGTTCCTACACTGAGACACAACAGTTCCCACACTGAGACACAACAGTTCCCACACTGAGACACAACAGTTCCTACACTGAGACACAACAGTTCCTACACTGAGACACAACAGTTCCTACACTGAGACGCAACAGTTCCTACACTGAGACACAACAGTTCCTACACTGAGACACAACAGTTCCTACACTGAGACACAACAGTTCCTACACTGAGGCACAACAGTTCCTACACTGAGACACAACAGTTCCTACACTGAGACACAACAGTTCCTACACTGAGACACAACAGTTCCTACACTGAGACACAACAGTTCCTACACTGAGACACAACAGTTCCTACACTGAGACACAACAGTTCCTACACTGAGACACAACAGTTCCTACACTGAGACACAACAGTTCCTACACTGAGACACAACAGTTCCTACACTGAGACACAACAGTTCCTACACTGAGGCACAACAGTTCCTACACTGAGACACAACAGTTCCTACACTGAGACACAACAGTTCCTACACTGAGACACAACAGTTCCTACACTGAGACACAACAGTTCCTACACTGAGACACAACAGTTCCTACACTGAGACACAACAGTTCCTACACTGAGACACAACAGTTCCTACACTGAGACACAACAGTTCCTACACTGAGACACAACAGTTCCTACACTGAGACACAACAGTTCCTACACTGAGACACAACAGTTCCTACACTGAGACACAACAGTTCCTACACTGAGACACAACAGTTCCTACACTGAGACACAACAGTTCCTACACTGAGGCGCTGTCGCCATTTGCGAGGCAGCAAGTTCAGATGTCTTAGAAGTATACTAAATCCCCATTGGGCATTTTCCCCGTGTGGGTTCCGGGGTCCTACTATGGGAAAAACTAGGATAGACAGACTGCCTATCCAAAAGCATGTCGTAAGAGTCGACAAATTGGGAGCTTCCTTCGAAGTCGGAGTGCATCTGTCTGAGAGGCAGGGAACCAACTGTCTGCATACAGATCTGTAAAACGGATGCACACGCAATACCCAGGTTCTGGAACAGAACTGCAGTCCAGAAGTGGACGAACAACCAGTACTTTCCGCAGGAGTTCACAGCCGGTGAACGCGAAGAAGAATGAAGATTTAGAAATCTGATTGAACACGCAAACAAGACAAGGGAACAAGCAAGATCATGTTTCCCATTTTATAAGAAAGCGCCGCTGGAACTACATCGGCCATGACCTCAGAATGGATAAGAAAAGACTCCCCCATCAAGCCCTCATATGGAAACCGGAAGCGAAAAGAAAGCGGGAAAGACTAAGAGAGACCCTGAGTGGAATCATCATCTCGGAAGGCTCAAACATGGACCTAGCTAACATACAAGACCTAAAACAGGTGGCAACGAACGGCCATAGATTGAGAGCTATGACATGTGCTCTATGCACCGTCCTAGGCTCAAAAGAAAAAACTAAGTAAGTTCTGATCCTTGTGAGGCTTTCAAGTAGCATATTGTTTTGTATGTCCTTTAATCTACTTTGGGGGCGAGTGAACAGTGCCGAGTAACAGATAGATCATTACGGTTTGAGGAAAATGGCACTGCGTAGAGGTACATAGGATCTGGCCGACACTTGACACAGTTACTGGTACCATCAGCATTTTAACTCTTCGCTTGCTGCTGAAGATGGGGACGGAGTTCTTATGGGTGTGTCCCGAGTGATGTGATGTCGATTCTTAATTCAACATTTAATCTACAATCTGCTAGTGCAAGTCAATACCCATGAATGTGTTGTTTTGTACCCCTCCTCCTAACGCAACCTTATATTTCTGTCTGCTAGGACCTGAGTGTGGTAGAGTATCGACAGCTGCCCGCCTATGGACTGGCGGATCTGTTTGCCGATATCGGAGGCACCCTGGGTCTATGGATGGGCATCTCTGTGCTGACCATCATGGAGCTCATAGAACTAATCATCAGACTTATCGGCCTCGTCTTCAACTCGGAGAAGGAGCTTCCCAGAGGACCCACCACCAACAGCAACAGCAGCAGCAGCAATAACAACAACCACAACCAAAGCACTAGCCAGAACCAGCTGTACAATGGCTACATGGAGCACGACAGTCATTATTCAGACTCGGTGGGAGCCTCGGTGTTTGACTTCAGGCGCGGAGTGGAGTCGCCTGTATGACACACGCTGCTGTGGGGAATCGCTGAAATGCTGCGAGACTTCAAGAATACTTGTGGGGAGCGGAAGGCTTCATGTAAACCCGTGCACTGTGTGTGCTTTGTTGAACGTTTCATTCTTCGACCAGTGGCGAGGGGGTTCTAATCCCTTGTAGAGATAGATCTATTATAATCAGCGATTCACTGCATTTTGTGACTGCCTGATAGTCGTAATGATGTCATCTGATGACATCGCAGGCTCTACGGCAAATATTGATGTCGATGTCAAGCAATTGTTGATGACAATGTCAAGCAATCGTTGATGACGCCTGGTAACATCCAATATCTACCCGGCATCCACTGACACCATCCAATGATGTGATGGCATCCAGCAAAGCAATATGTCGTACAATTCTGACATCTCGACAGTCAACTACAACTTGTATTATGTCATTATGTGGCATAAAGACACGACGTGGCCATCTATGATCCAACAAATCAAGTACATCAATCAACGTTGTAATGACCTGATTCAACATTTGACATTCGTACCATATACAACGATAGCAATACTATACGGTAGCCTTGCCAATCCTTGTGACATCCCAGTAATATTGACATCTGCCGAACCTTTGAATTATCGTTTCTAATACTCATAATTCTATCATTCTGTCACTAAGTGACATCCTTTCATTCACGTTCAGAAGCTGTAATTCCACCATGTGCTGTGATGACATCGTGTGATCTTAAATACCCAATAATTATATTGTTAAACATCCAATAATTATATTGTTAAACATCCAATAATTATGTCGTTAAACACCCAATAATTAGGTTGTTAAACATCCAATAATTGTGTTGTTAAATATCCAATAATTATGTTGTTAAACATCCAATAATTATGTTGTTAAACATCCAATAATTATGTTGTTAAATATCCAATAATTATGTTGTTAAACATCCAATAATTATGTTGTTAAACGTCCAATAATTATGTTGTTAAACATCCAATAATTATTTCGTTAAACATCCAATAATTTTGTTGTTAAACATCCAATAATTATGTTGTTAAACATCCATTAATTATGTTGATAAACATTAAAAATTATGTTGGTGATCTGACAGCATCAGGCGATCTCTTGACATCTCTTTTGTTGGTGTCATCTATGATTCTACCCCATCCAGTGAATGTCAATCAGTTACTGCAGACGCCTGTCATTCTGCAACAACTAATGCGGATGGTACAACAACTAATGCGGATGGTACAACAACCAATGAGGATGGCACAACAACTAATGAGGATGGTACACTCGTGAGACCACGTATGGCAAAGAGCAGCGATTCTCAACCTGCCGGTGGAGACCCTTCTTTGGGGTCGAATGACCCTTTCACTGGGATCACCTAAGACCATCGTAAAACACATATTTTTCGAAGGAAAATAACTGTTTGGGGGTCGCCAGAACATTAGGAAACTGTATTAAAGGGTCGCGGCAGTGGGAAGATTGAGAGCCACTGGCACAGAGGATGCTGTAACCATTTGATTGGCATCACGTGAAACGATGTATGACCTTCACACAAGATCAGAGGGGTGTTCCGCGATGCTGTTGATATCGCGCCTTGTATATTTCAGCACGCCAGCGTTTTTAATAAAAACATGGAGAAACTGACTCTAACAACCCCCTAGAGAGTGCTGCAACCTATGTCACAGACATTCTCTTTCTCTGAATGAAAACGTAAATTCAAGTCAATGCAGAAAGCAAAAAACAAAGCGCGACACACCCGTAACCTTCAGGAAAGTCGACCAGCCCAACAAACTTCTAAATCAAAAGTGACCTTCTCTATTTGGGGAGTTTAACGTGAACCTAACCGTGATCTTTCTATACTGGGGCCTGGGCCTCTGGCCCTTGACAAGCCTCATTTTCAAAAATGGGGTATCTGAGTTAACTTAGTTGAACAGCCCTGATGTACAGTCTGTGGAGTCACAAAAGACAGTGCGAGATTGTGTGTGGTTCTCAAGATAACATGGGACTGGTGTGTTATTTTGCAGACAATGCAGAACCGACGAGAGGCTCCGAAAACTGTGGGTGGATGTGTGGCTGTACGGATGTGAGAATGGAAAATGGTTCTAGAGACGATGTGGTATTAGTGCCGTTTTGAGAAGAATATTTGATCTGGTGTGTAGTTCTGAAGACGATACAGAACTGATGTGTGGTTTTAAACGCTATGCAGAACTGGTGTGCAGTTCTGAACACGATGCGAGAACTGGTGTGCAGTTCTGAACACGACGTAGAACTGGTGTGTAGTTCCGCACACGACGGAGAACTGGTGTGTAGTTCCGAACACGACGGAGAACTGATGTGTAGTTCCGAACACGACGGAAAACTGGTGTGTAGTTCTGAACACGACGGAGAACTGGTGTGTAGTTCTGAACACGACGGAGAACTGGTGTGTAGTTCTGAACACAACGGAGAACTGGTGTGTAGTTCTTAACACGACGGAGAACTGGTGTGTAGTTCTGAACACGACGGAGAATTGGTGTGTAGTTCTGAACACGACGGAGAACTGGTGTGTAGTTCTGAACACGACGGAGAACTGGTGTGCAGTTCTGAACACGACGGAGAACTGGTGTGCAGTTCTGAACACGACGGAGAACTGGTGTGCAGTTCTGAACACGACGGAGAACTGTTGTGCAGTTCCGAACACGACGGAGAACTGGTGTGTAGTTCGGAACACGACGGAGAACTGGTGTGTAGTTCTGAAGACGATACAGAACTGGTGTGCAGAAGCGGGCTTGTCATCAAGTTGCAACTTTTACTGTTAGCATGTCAACTCTTCACTGGTTACTAAATAAAGAGACGGAGTCCGTGTGGGAATGTCCCTAGTGCCTCATTCATTCACTGTAGGACTGGTGCGTGGTTGTGAAGGTTAGGTAGGAGTGCGTATGGTTCTGATGAAGATCTGGGACTGATGTGTGGATCTGAAGATAGTGCAAGAACACTGTGTGGCACCACAACCGTTGTTTGTAAAATTCGACAGTTTTCAAATATCTGGTGATTCTTGAACATCCGATGATTCTAAGATATCCGGTGATTCTAAGATATCTCGTGATTCCAAGACATCCGGCGATCCTAAGATATCCAATGATTCTAAGATATCAGATTATCCTGAGATATCCGCTGATTCTAATATATCCTGTGATTCTAAAACATCCGACGATTAAAAGACATCCAGTGATTCTAAAGATATCTGGTGATCCTGAGATATCTGCTGATTCTATGATATCCAGTGATTCTAATATATCCAGTGATTCTATGATATCCGGTGATTCTAATAAATCCGGTGATTCTAAGATATCTGAGGAATTCTAAGATAAGCGGTGATTCTCGGACGTCCAGTTAATTTAAAACCACGAAAACTGCGCAAATAAACATGACCACAAATATAGCCGGAGACTGTTGATAGCTTCGGCTAGCTAGCAGCAGGCTGAACGTGGTTGAGTGTTTTTTTTTTTTTTTTCTTCTTCTTCAAGGAATTGGAAAATTGGAAACAGCCTACGTTTGTGGTAAACAGTATCCCGCGATATTTGTGACATTCTAAAATATGTAACAGTGTGAAATATGTGACATTTCAGAATACATGACATTCTGGAATATGTGACGTTTTAAAATACATGACATCCGGTTCTAATGTCAAAAAAAAAAAAATCCGTGTAAAGTGGGTTTTTTACTGGATTATTCTGTTTTGAACAAATCCTGCCCGGACAAAGTGGATTAGTTCTCTCAAGATACTATAACCTGACTATGTCAAGTGGTCATTTACATTTCACTCCTGTAAACATTACGGCTTATACTACTATTTAGATGGCTCTGACCGAGGGGGCGGGGGGGGGGGCGTATTTTAAAGGACATCACATGGTCTTAAGTTCTTATGACATCACAGTGTCTTGAGTTCTTAAGGCATCACAGGGTTTTAAGTTGTTCTTAGGGCACACAGTGTCTTAAGTTCTTAGGGCATCACAGGGTCTTAAGTTCTTATGGCATCACAGTGTCTTGAGTTCTTAGGGCATCGCAAGGTCTCAAGTTCTTAGGGCATCACAGGGTCTTAAGTTCTTAGGGCACAAAGTGTCTTAAGTTCTTAGGGCATCACAGGGTTTTAAGTTGTTCTTAGGGCATCACAGGGTCTTAAGTTCTTAGGGCATCACAGGTTTTTAAGTTGTTCTTAGGGCATCACAGGGTTTTAAGTTGTTCTTAGGGCATCACAGGGTTTTAAGTTGTTCTTAGGGCACACAGTGTCTTATGTTCTTAGGGCACAAAGTGTCTTATGTTCTTAGGGCATCACAGGGTCTTAAGTTCTTAGGGCATCACAGGGTCTTAAGTTCTTAGGGCATCACATGGTCTTATGTTCTTAGGGCACAAAGTGTCTTAAGTTCTTAGGGCACACAGTGTCTTAAGTTCTAAGGGCATCACAGGGTCTTAAGTTCTTAGGGCATCACAGGGTCTTAAGTTCTTAGGGCATCACAGTGTCTTGAGTTTTTAGGGCATCACAGGGTCTTATGTTCTTAGGGCATCACAGGGTCTTAAGTTCTTAGGGCACACAGTGTCTTAAGTTCTTGGGCATCACAGGGTCTTAAGTTCTTAGGGCACACAGTGTCTTAAGTTCTTGGGCATCACAGGGTCTTAAGTTCTTAGGGCATCACAGGGTCTTAAGTTCTTAGGGCATCACAGTGTCTTAAGTTCTTAGGGCACAAAGTGTCTTAAGTTCTTAGGACATCACAGGGTCTTAAGTTCTTAGGGCACATAGTGTCTTAAGTTCTTAGGGCATCACAGGGTCTTAAGTTCTTAGGGCACATAGTGTCTTAAGTTCTTAGGGCATCACAGGGTTTTAACCCACTCTTGCCTCCAGCACATTTTATATATTTACAAGCATAACCCTCCCCCCTTTTCCACCCCTCCCCCCCCCCTCCCAGTAGATTATTTATTATATTCCCAGCAAATTCGCCCATTACAGTAATTTCCTCAGCGATGCAGCCCTTGTTGATCACAAGTTTCCCCATCAAGAAATCAGCATTTTTGTAAGGCCACATTTGTGATATTATTTAAACATATGTACACACAGAGTCAGGTTCGAATTTGTTTGCCTAATCGCCAAAAGTTGCATCACCTTCCACACGCTGTCGACACTAGACACATGCGGAGCCTTTGCTTTGAATCAACGATTGTAGTAAACAAGCAATATTACACCTGTTAAACCTATTACTAACATCCATGCAACATTTTCGGTGTATGTGGCACATATCTGAATGAGTATAATGATCCAGCTGTCAGTTCCTTTCCCGAAGAACGTCCGATCATGACTTGAAAAGCTAATGTCCCACTGTTGTCAGTTACCTCTCTGGAGAACATCCGATCTTGACTTGAAAAGCTTACTCATGTCCCACTGTTGTCAGTTTTTACCATAGAGGATGTCCGACCATGACCTGAAAAGCTAAGTAATGTCCCATTGTTGTCAGTTACCTCCCTCACCGTGTGGGTTCAGTGGCGTCGTTGTGGGGAATACAAGAACAGACCCACTGCCTTCCCCAACAAGCGTGTTGTAGGAGTCGACTTATAGGAGACTTCCTTCGAAATCGGAGTGTATCTGCCTGAGCTGCAAAGAACAACCCACTTCACACAAATAAGCAAGTGATATGGATGTACACGCAAAACGCAGGCCGTTGCACGATCCCAAAGTTCAATTGGACGAACAAACCAGAATTTTCCGCCGGAGCTTTCAGCCGGTGAACAAAGAAGAAGTTACTTCCACTGAAGCATGTCCGACCATGACTTGAAAAGCTAAGTAATGCTCCAATGTTGCTGGTTACCTCCCCCAAAAAAGGTCCAACTTATACAGGTACAAGAGAATGCTCTATAGACGGTTGTTAACGTGGAGGTGTGAAGTGCTATTGGTGTAGTCAAGGAGGTCACAGGTGCAAGATGTATCACACAGACACCAGAAGCTCAGCAAAATACAGGGCTCAAGATGTGTGGCTGAGGTGAAAATGTGGCTCACGATGTGTGGCTGAGGTGAAATTGTGGCTCACGATGTGTGGCTGAGGTGAAAATGTGGCTCACGATTTGTGGCTGAGGTGAAAATGTGGCTCATGATGTGTGGCTGAGGTGAAAATGTGGCACACGATGTGTGGCTGAGGTGAAAATGTGGCTCAATATGTGTGGCTGAGGTGAAAATGTGGCTCACAATGTGTGGCTGAGGTGAAAATGTGGCTCAATATGTGTGGCTGAGGTGAAAATGTGGCTCAATATGTGTGGCTGAGGTGAAAATGTAGGTCAATATGTGTGGCTGAGGTGAAAATGCGGCTCAAGATGTGTGGCTGAGGTGAAAATGTGGCTCAAGATGCGTGGCTGAGGTGAAAATGCGGCTCAAGATGTGTGGCTGAGGTGAAAATGCGGCTCAAGATGTGTGGCTGAGGTGAAAATGTAGGTCAATATGTGTGGCTGAGGTGAAAATGCGGCTCACAATGTGAGGCTGAGGTGAAAATGTAGGTCAATATGTGTGGCTGAGGTGAAAATGTAGGTCAAGATGTGTGGCTGAGGAGATAGAGTAACTCAGCATGTGTAGATGAGCTCAGAATGTGTAGCTGAAGAGATGAGCTTAGGATGTGTAGGTGAGGAGGTGAGCTCAGGATGTTTAGGTTAGGAGATGAGCCCAAGATGTATAGCTGATGAGATGAGCTCACGATGTGTAGGTTAGGAGATGAGCTCACAATGTGTGGGAGAGGAGATGAGCTAAGGATGTGTGGGTGAAGAGATAAGCTCAGGATGTTTAGGTGAGGAGATGAGCCCAAGATGTATAGCTGATGAGATGAGCTCACGATGTGTAGGTTAGGAGATGAGCTCACAATGTGTGGGAGAGGAGATGAGCTAAGGATGTGTGGGTGAAGAGATAAGATCAGGATGTTTAGGTGAGGAGATGAGCCCAAGATGTATAACTGATGAGATGAGCTCAGGATGTATAGGTGAGATGAGCTCAGGATGTGTAGGTGAGGAGATGAGCTCAGGATGTGTAGGTAAGGAGAGGAGCTCAGGATGTGTGGGTTAGGAGATAAGCTAAGGATGTGTGGTTGAGGAGATGAGCTCAGGATGTGTGTGTGAGAAGATAGAGAAACTCAGGATGTGTGGGTTAGGAGATGAGCTCAGGATGTGTAGTTGAGGGCACAATAAGAGCTACTGAGAAGTTAAAGAGGCACTGGATCTTCAAGAGGCAACAATGTATTTGAAGGCAGGCTTTAGAAGTGTGCAATGATGTATTAGAAGTGTACGCATTGAGGCTTTAGAAGTGTGGCTAAAAAGTCTAGAGGGCTGCAAGCATTTGTGAACTGATGTATTCATGTTTGCTTGAAGACAGAGTTTATGAACATGAAGATGTATGCTCACATTCTGTCCAATCTGAGCTGTTTGAAGAAGTATAAAAAGTGTGATAGACTGGAACATGTGCTTTGAGATGTGTACAAAATATACACTGAATAAAAAAAATGTGTACAGAATTTTAATTAGTACAAACAATTGTTTATATAGAATGTTGAGATGTATTTGTGTGCAATTAATTAAAATATATGATTTTCATGTATGACTTTTTATGTGTGTATACACTATGCAGATGTTTGTATAATACTCAGGTGTGTGCATGTACACCAGACTCAGGTGTGTAAAAGATTAGTGTGTGTGTGTGTGTGTGTGTGTGTGTGTGCGTGTGTGTGCGTGTGTGTGTGTGTAGTAGTAGACTTCTATTCAGCAATTTTTAAACCCAATTTACATTTCTACAAAGGAACATTTCCTTCTCTGCATTTCGGCAACTTCTATTACAAAGTGTTAAGTTTCAAGTCACAACTGTCATCTTCACCAAGTCTCCCCCCCCCCCCCTCCCCCCGAACAACCAGCTGTGAGCAGAAATGGTTGAAATTCTTAGAATTTCTGAAAGAGAAAACAAAATGGCGAAGGAAGGGACACAACAGTGTTTTTCGCTGGCACAGGAGCGGAGCAAAGATGGGGCAACCCGTTTGCTATGAAGCTGAAACTAAGACTACCAGACTACCAGACAACCCCAAGAATATTTGCTTGTGATAAATGTGAAGCAGTTATTTCCATTTAAACAAACAAATGGCTTTAAAAAAATTTTTTTAGGGTACTGGGATCAAGAATTGATTTCATGTAAAGGACCCCTTTGATGCTAGAGTGTATCAGCATATTATGCTAGACTGGAAATTGTTTCAGCCATCAATGGGGTCAACATCACACAGGTCCCCCTTACTTCCTAGGAAATGCCTGCTACCCATTTTAGGCTGGGTCAACTGGAGACCCATTTTCATTATAAAGTCATTTGGGGGGGGGGGGGGGGGGGGGGGGGGGGGTGGGATACTCTGAAACTACCTGTGCAGACACGAACCCAAAACAGTCTGGCTGGCAGGCAAGTGTCTAGCTGTTATTTTACAACTCAGTTTTTATTTATAGTCTGTTTTTGTGCCAAACAAGGCACTGTGGCTTAATGCATTTAGTTATGGAAGACAACAACATCAGCCCACACTAAGCTCCATGCTACCAGTTCGAGTCTAGAAAATGGTGTCAGTTGTGGCAGGAAAAACCAGAAGAGACAGAGTCACAAACAACAAAGAACCATGATAGGCACAGTACCAGTAAATGATTTCAAAAAAGATCAAAGAATCAAAGGGTCTGATCAGCTGGTCAGAATGGACGCAACAAAAACAGCCAGCAGGTGGAGCAGACTAAATAAGAACAGACATGCTACAAGGCAAGAAGCTGACCAAGAAAAAGATCAACATCATGGCACATGGGAGGTAACCCATAAGTGCTCCATTCTTCTTCTAACTCAAGTTTGAGTGCGAAGAAGATCAGCACAGTGCACAACTCTGTAGCACCTGCGAGGATCCTGACATACTTTGGGTAGATTTTTAACTCCAAATTTTGCCCGGGCAGCGCTGTTAGGCTACTCTTTTCGATTTCTAACTGCCAAGGGATTTTTTACGTGTGGAACAATGCACACAGGCATCCGATCTCACTACCCAGAGACCAGAGGGAATTACTAGAAGTCCAAGTCCATGTGAAAAATCCCAACCCTTAACGGGAATTGAACCCGGAACCTCCAGCACTCGAGGCGGACACCATGCCTCAAGACCACACAGCCCCCTCACCAAGATAAAGATATGTAATCGGAGTAACAGAGACAATAAAAAAATGCAATAAGACATTAACACAAGCTGGGCCACTAGCACAAGGCAGCTAACTACAACTAACTCCTTTTACGGCACAGCTATTCAACTAAGTTTACTCAAGGGCCTAAACTTTTGAAAATGGGGCTCATCACGAACCTGAGATCCCAGCCCAGCATATACAGATCCTTAAATCCTAATACAATACGACTGGCAATATTCAGCAGGCCACTTGTTAGGCCTCCGCGGGCCACATGTGGGCCATCAGTTAAATTAGCCTTACTTCATGGCCTAAACAGGAGGAAAAATTTAGAAGAAAATCTTGTCTGGGTGATAGTAAGTAATCCAGCTAAAATAACCACAGACTTCTACGCTCCGGGGTAGAAGAGGCAAGACCGGACTGAAGAGTTCAGTAAGGTACACCTTCACTCTGGGGTGTAGAAAGACATTTCTGTCTTTGTGTGAGGTGAAAGTGTCTGTATATGTGTGTGTGTCTGTGCAAAAGAGTGAAAGAAACATGAGACTCCATACAGACGACAACAAAAGCAGACTTTCATGTCTGCATGAAATGACAGTGTCTGTACGTATGTGAGAATGTGAGAGAGAGAGAGAGAGAGAGAGAGAGAGAGAGAGAGAGAGAGAGAGAGAGAGGGGGGGGGGTGTGAGTCGAGAGAGACAAGTGATTCCAGACAGACAACACAGGCAGCCTTACTTGTCTGTCTGTGTAAAGTGTCTGCATGTGTGTGTGTGTGTGTGTGTGTGTGAGCGAGCGACAGACACACAGAATCTATACAAATGACAATACATGCACTTACTTACATGTCTGTCTTTGTGTAAAGTGTCTGTGTGTGTGTGTGTGCGAGTGACAGACAGACAGAGACACAGAATTCATACAAATGACAATACATACAGACTTACATGTCTGTTGAGACAGCCATCTTGTGCTGGGCCAGAACATCCAGAATATAATCTTCAAATGTATGAACGTAATCGTCGCTGCAACAAACAGTATATTTCAATAGGGCTATATTAACGCAGTTATTTCCCCCTACCCTCACCTTCGGTCACTCGCCTTTTTCCCTCCCTCCTTTATCTCCTACTTTCTTCACTGCTGCTCTCTCTTTCCCCCCTCTGCCTCTTTCTCTGCATGGCTGTGTGTATGTGTGTGTTGCCACTCCAGTTTTTATTATCTTCAAAATCAAAACAGACTAAACAAAACTATTTTATCTGCACACAGAGTGTAAGAAGAATGACAATGAAAGACAAACACCCAGACACACAGACTCACTTTTTCAGGTAAGTCAAGCAGATAATACGTCCCCTGTTCCAGACTGTGTTTCCCTGGTCCATCATCTCCTTCTGGTACTTGGTTGGTTCTCGGAGACACTCCATGGCAGCAGACAACCCATGGAGCACGGAGAAAGAGCTGTCCTCTCTGTAACTTTTGGGTGGCTCCAGGTGGGCCAATTTGGACAGTGTAGTCTGAGGGACACAAAAACAAGGGACTGGTCAAGCCATGCACGTTATTGTCACATATATTTTATTGTCACAGGACTCTTTTTTTTAACTGTCATATGTGTGCAAACCGTCACATATCAAAGACCTCAAGGTCACATGACTACTGTCACATATTAAAGACCTCACTGTCATATGTCCGCAAACTGTCACACATTAAAGACCTCACTGTAATATGTCCGCAAACTGTCACATATTAAAGACCTCACTGTGAAATTCAAGGTGAATACTAGACACATAAGGTCAGACCTCAGGAGGGGCCTGGTTATATGACACATTGTCTTTGTACTCAAACACAGATTGGTTATATGACACATTGTCTTTGTACTTAATACACAGACTGGTTATATGACACATTGTCTTTGTACTCAAACACAGATTGGTTATATGACACATTGTCTTTGTACTCCTGGTTATATGACACATTGTCTTTGTACTCAAACACAGATTGGTTATATGACACATTGCCTTTGTACTTAATACACAGACTGGTTACATGACACATTGTCTTTGTACTCAAACAAAGATTGGTTATATGACACATTGCCTTTGTACTGAATACACAGACTGGTTATATGACAAATTGTCTTTGTACTCAAACACAGATTGGTTATATGACACATTGTCTTTGTACTCCAACACAGACTGGTTATATGACACATTGTCTTTGTACTCAAACACAGATTGGTTATATGACACATTGCCTTTGTACTCAAACACAGATTGGTTATATGACACATTGCCTTTGTACTTAATTCACAGACTGGTTATATGACACATTGTCTTTGTAATTGATACAAAGACTGGTTAAATGATACATTGTCTTTGTACTGAATACACAGACTGGTTATATGACACATTGTCTTTGTACTTGACACACAGACTGGTTATATGACACACTGTCTTTGTACTGAACACACAGACTGGTTACATGACAAATTATCTTTATATTTGACACACAGACTGGTTATATGACACATTGTCTTTGTACTTGATACAAAGACTGGTTAAATGATACATTGTCTTTGTACTTGTCACACAGACTGGTTATATGACACACTGTCTTTGTACTTGTCACACAGACTGGTTATATGACACATTGTCTTTGTATTTGTCACACAGACTGGTTATATGACACATTCTCTTTGTACTTGTCACACAGACTGGTTATATGACACATTCTCTTTGTACTTGTCACACAGACTGGTTATATGACACACTGTCTTTGTACTTGTCACACAGACTGGTTATATGACACATTCTCTTTGTACTTGTCACACAGACTGGTTATATGACACATTCTCTTTGTACTTGTCACACAGACTGGTTATATGACACATTGTCTTTGTACTTGTCACACAGACTGGTTATATGACACATTGTCTTTGTATTTGTCACACAGACTGGTTATATGACACATTCTCTTTGTACTTGTCACACAGACTGGTTTTATGACACATTTGTATTTGTCATACAGACTGGTTATATGATACATTGTCTTTGTACTTGTCACACAGACTGGTTATATGACACACTGTCTTTGTACTTGTCACACAGACTGGTTATATGACACATTGTCTTTGTACTTGTCACACAGACTGGTTATATGACACATTGTCTTTGTATTTGTCACACAGACTGGTTATATGACACATTCTCTTTGTACTTGTCACACAGACTGGTTATATGACACATTTGTATTTGTCATACAGACTGGTTATATGACACATTTGTATTTGTCACACAGACTGGTTATATGACACATTTGTATTTGTCACACAGACTGGTTATATGACACATTTGTATTTGTCATACAGACTGGTTATATGACACATTTGTATTTGTCATACAGACTGGTTATATGACACATTTGTATTTGTCATACAGACTGGTTATATGACACATTTGTATTTGTCATACAGACTGGTTATATGACACATTTGTATTTGTCACACAGACTGGTTATATGACACATTTGTATTTGTCATACAGACTGGTTATATGACACATTTTCTTTGTATTTGTCACACAGACTGGTTATATGACACATTGTCTTTGTATTTGTCACACAGACTGGTTATATGACACATTCTCTTTGTACTTGTCACACAGACTGGTTATATGACACATTCTCTTTGTACTTGTCACACAGACTGGTTATATGACACACTGTCTTTGTACTTGTCACACAGACTGGTTATATGACACATTCTCTTTGTACTTGTCACACAGACTGGTTATATGACACATTCTCTTTGTACTTGTCACACAGACTGGTTATATGACACATTGTCTTTGTACTTGTCACACAGACTGGTTATATGACACATTGTCTTTGTATTTGTCACACAGACTGGTTATATGACACATTCTCTTTGTACTTGTCACACAGACTGGTTTATGACACATTTGTATTTGTCATACAGACTGGTTATATGATACATTGTCTTTGTACTTGTCACACAGACTGGTTATATGACACACTGTCTTTGTACTTGTCACACAGACTGGTTATATGACACATTGTCTTTGTACTTGTCACACAGACTGGTTATATGACACATTGTCTTTGTATTTGTCACACAGACTGGTTATATGACACATTCTCTTTGTACTTGTCACACAGACTGGTTATATGACACATTTGTATTTGTCATACAGACTGGTTATATGACACATTTTCTTTGTATTTGTCACACAGACTGGTTATATGACACATTTTCTTTGTATTTGTCACACAGACTGGTTATATGACACATTTGTATTTGTCATACAGACTGGTTATATGACACATTTTCTTTGTACTTGTCACACAGACTGGTTATATGACACATTTGTATTTGTCATACAGACTGGTTATATGACACATTTTCTTTGTATTTGTCACACAGACTGGTTATATGACACATTTTCTTTGTATTTGTCACACAGACTGGTTATATGACACATTCTCTTTGTACTTGACACACAGACTGGTTGTATGACACATTGTCTTTGTACTTGTCACACAGACTGGTTAATGACACATTGTCTTTGTACTTGACACACAGACTGGTAATATGACACATTGTCTTTGTACTTGTCACACAGACTGGTTAATGACACATTGTCTTTGTACTTGATACACAGACTGGTAATATGACACATTGTCTTTGCACTTGTCACACAGACTGGTTAATGACACATTGTCTTTGTATTTGACACAGACTGGTTATATGACACATTGTCTTTGCACTTGTCACACAGACTGGTTTTATGACACATTCCCCCTTTTAAGCATTCAGCTTTCATATAGCAATTGTATTTTATGTATCAAGTATAAATTCATACATCAAAATTCATCGTATGAATGTAAATATACAAAAGCATGTACAGCACATGTTTACCTTCAAATACACATGCAAAAATACATACAGACACAAGCACATATATACACAAAGATACTACACACACAGAGGCGTGCACACACACAGAGATGTACACACCATGACACATACACAACATTAAAAAAAGACATATGCCCAATCACAGACAACGCATGCACACAAAAAGAGCTATCTAGAAATGTTACATACGCCGATGGTGTCAGCACAATCCCAGGCATTAAGAACAGAGGAGCCGGCGATCGTGCGTATCTGAAAAACAAAATATACACACTTCATACACAGCTTGAATGAATCAATGAATAACTCATACAGAGCTTGAATGAATCAATGAATAACATACACAGCCTGAATAAATCAATGAATAACTCATACACAGCTTGAATGAATCAATGAATAACTCATACACAGCCTGAATGAATCAATGAATAACTCATACACAGCCTGAATGAATCAATGAATAACTAATTCATAGCTTGAATCAATGAATAACTAATTCATAGCTTGAATGAATCAATGAATAACGCATACACATCTTGATTGAATCCATAAATAACTCATACACAGCTTTAATAAATCAATGAATAACTCAGACACAGCTTGAATGGCTTGAATGAATCAATGAATAACTCATACACACCTTGAATGAATCAATGAATAACTCATACACAACTTGAATGAATCAATGAATAACTCATACAGAGCTTGAATGAATCAATGAATAACACATACACAACTTGAATGAATCAATGAATAACATACACAGCTTGAATGAATCAATGAATAACTCATACACAGCTAGAATGAATCAATGAATAACTCATACACAACTTGAATGAATCAATGAACAATTCATACACAGCTTTAATGAATCAATGAATAACTTATATACAACTTGAATAAATCAATGTTCATGTTTAGAAATGTAAATTAAGTTAGTTGTGTGTCCTGTACAGGATGTTGCAGAACCAACCCCAGCATCTTTTGGCTGTTGTGATTTCATTAGACACATTTCTTCTTCTTCTTCGTTCACCCTATAAGCTGCGGCGGAAAGTTCTAGTTGTTTATCCATTTGGACTCTGTGTAAGGGCCTGAGTTTTGCATATACATCAATTTTACTGGCTTATTTGTGTGCAGTTAGTTATTCCTTGCTGCTCAGACAGATGCACTCCGACTTCAAAGAAAGCTTCCAATTAGTCCTCCTACGACATGCTTATTAGTTCAGCAACCCAATGGAGATCCAATTAACCAACAAAGAACTGGCGTCCTTAGCTGCTCCATCTGTCAGATTTACTGAGGACAGGTCTTGAGCACTTTCTGGACTGAATAGTTTAATGTCCACTGGACTGAACAGTTCGATGTCCAGTGGACTGAACAGTTCAATGTCCAGTGGACTGAACAGTTCGATGTCCAGTGGACTGAATAGTTCGATGTCCAGTGGACTGAATAGTTCGATGTCCAATGGACTGAATAGTTTAATGTCCAGTGGACTGAATAGTTCGATGTCCAATGGACTGAATAGTTCGATGTCCAGTGGACTGAATATTTCGATGTCCGGTGGACTGAATAGTTCGATGTCCAGTGGACTGAATAGTTCGATGTCCAGTGGACTGAATAGTTTAATGTCCAATGGACTGAATAGTTGGATGTCCAATGGACTGAATAGTTGGATGTCCAATGGACTGAATAGTTTGATGTCCAGTAGAATAAATAGTTCAATGTCCAATGGACTGAATAGTTGGATGTCCAATGGACTGAATAGTTGGATGTCCAATGGACTGAATAGTTGGATGTCCAATGGACTGAATAGTTGGATGTCCAATGGACTGAATAGTTGGATGTCCAATGGACTGAATAGTTGGATGTCCAATGGACTGAATAGTTGGATGTCCAATGGACTGAATAGTTGGATGTCCAATGGACTGAATAGTTGGATGTCCAATGGACTGAATAGTTCGATGTCCAGTGGACTGAATATTTCGATGTCCGGTGGACTGAATAGTTCGATGTCCAGTGGACTGAATAGTTTAATGTCCAATGGACTGAATAGTTGGATGTCCAATGGACTGAATAGTTGGATGTCCAATGGACTGAATAGTTTGATGTCCAGTAGAATAAATAGTTCAATGTCCAATGGACTGAATAGTTGGATGTCCAATGGACTGAATAGTTGGATGTCCAATGGACTGAATAGTTGGATGTCCAATGGACTGAATAGTTGGATGTCCAATGGACTGAATAGTTGGATGTCCAATGGACTGAATAGTTGGATGTCCAATGGACTGAATAGTTGGATGTCCAATGGACTGAATAGTTGGATGTCCAATGGACTGAATAGTTGGATGTCCAATGGACTGAATACTTGGATGTCCAATGGACTGAATAGTTGGATGTCCAATGGACTGAATAGTTGGATGTCCAATGGACTGAATAGTTGGATGTCCAATGGACTGAATAGTTGGATGTCCAATGGACTGAATAGTTCTATGCCCAATGGACTGGATAGTTTGATGTCCAGCAGAATAAATAGTTCAATGTCCAATGGACTGAATAGTTCGATGTCCAATGGACTGAATAGTTCGATGTCCAGTGGACTGAATAGTTCGATGTCCAGTGGACTGAATAGTTCGATGTCCAATGGACTGAATAGTTCGATGTCCAATGGACTGAATAGTTCAATGTCCAGTGGACTGAATAGTTCGATGTCCAGTGGACTGAATAGTTCGATGTCCAATGGACTGAATAGTTTGATGTCCAGTGGACTGAATAGTTTGATGTCCAATAGACTGAATAGTTTGATGTCTAGTGGACTGAATAGTTCAATGTCCAGTGGACTGAATAGTTCGATGTCCAGTGGATTGAATAGACCGATGTCCAATGGACTGAATAGTTTAATGTCCAGTGGACTGAATAGTTCGATGCCCAATGGACTGAATAGTTTGATGTCCAGTGGACTGAATAGTTCGATGTCCAGTATACTGAATAGTTCGATCTCCAATGGACTGAATAGTTCAATATAGAGTGGACTGAACAGCCCTGGCAGTTGGAAATCGAAAAGAGTACTCTAATGGTGCAGCCTGAGCAAAATTTGGAGTTAAAAATCTACCCAAAGTATTTCAGGATCCTTGCCGGTGCTTCAGAGTTTGTGTACTGCGCTGAGATTCTTCCGACCCAGGCCTGAGTTAGAAGTAACAAGGAGCACTTTTGGGTTACCATCCTTGTGCCATTATGTTAATCCATTGCTTAAACAAATAAACAAATTCTAGACCTTGACATAATCCTCTGGGCAGTCAGTTTTCCTCTTTGTCACCACTCTTTCCTAAAAAATCTTCAGAAGATTCCTAAATTGTCTGACACCCTTGTGTTTAAACCTAGATCAGGGCTATTTAACTGGTGGCCGGCAGGCTGCATGTGGCCCACAGAGGCTCAGCAAGTGGCGTGTTGATCACTGCCAACTGCATTGTATTGCCAGTCTTTCTATGCTGGGGTTCAGGCCTCCGGTCAATGACTATTACTAGTTTCAATTTTCTGGCCCCTGAGTAAACTTAGCTGAATGGTTCTGGCCTAGATGGAGTCCTGAGATATTATGTCTGATGAAGATTATTACTTTCTGGTACAGAAAACAGAAAAGGAGAACTGGAAAGTATCATGATGACTGGAAAGATCCATGGTCGAAGAGGCAGAGGCAGACAAAGAGAAATGATGGTGGATGGCTTAAGACAGTGGCATGGAGGAATATCATCAGTGCAATTGTTCCAGAACACCAAAGACCGAGACCTGTGGAGATGCAATAACACCTACGCCAGCTAGCACAGCACTTGATGATGATGAGAGAAAACCCTGCTCTGTTGGGAATTATAGTGGTCTGGGAGAGAAAGTCCCGGCTACTGGGGATGAAACAACTGTCATGGCAGGCAGTGACACTACCATCTATGCCACTCTGGCTCCTAGGGATACACACACTAAAGTAAAAGATACTCACATGTTTGTCCTTTGGATATATATCAAAGACAATGCGGAGATACTCCTGAAGGGATTCAACATTGCACGTCCACAAAGATTTGCAGATTGGAGCAGCTGGGATAACTCCGGAGCCCTTGGATCTGAATACATCGTATTCCATGGGTTGATTACATGACTGGGCGAAGTAGGAGCTGTGGTCAAGCAGGAACACTGTCTTGTGTGATAGTGGGAACGTCATGGTGACCTGGAGACAAAGTTAAATTTCATGGTGACCTGGAGACATAGTTAAACATCATGGTGACCTGTAGACCAAGTTAAACATCATGGTGACCTGTAGACCAAGTTAAACATCATGGTGACCTGGAGACCAAGTTAAACATCATGGTGACCTGAAGACCAAGTTAAACATCATGGTGACCTGGAGACCAAGTTAAACATCATGGTGACCTGTAGACCAAGTTAAACATCATGGTGACCTGGAGACCAAGTTAAACATCATGGTGACCTGGAGACCAAGTTAAACATCATGGTGACCTGGAGACAAAGTTAAACATCATGGTGACCTGTAGACCAAGTTAAACATCATGGTGACCTGGAGACAAAGTTAAATATCATGGTGACCTGGAGACCAAGTTAAATATCACGGTGACCTGGAGACCAAGTTAAATGTCATGGTGACATGGAGACAAAGTTAAATGTCATGGTGACATGGAGACAAAGCTGAATATCATGGTGACAGGAAGACAAAGTTAAATGTTATGGTAATCTAGAGACAAAGTTAACTTTGTTGATGATGGAATGTCAACATACATCTTATACAGAGTCAGTGAGAATGATTGGAAGGATTTTAAACTGCTAGAGTTTTTATTGGATATACACATGTAGCATCTTAAAAAGTTCAGAAAAGTTTAGAGTAGGGCTTTACCAAATATTCGCTTCAGAGCCAAATAGTGGACCTAATAACTATCAGTATTCTGCCGAATAGTTGCGGTCGGGCTGAATACGAATAGTGGTTACCTTACACCCCTTTCTGGACTGGTGGAAAATGTCAAGATTTCCCGCCTTGGTTCATACTGTCAAGCGTTATCTTTGCACCACCTACAAGCGTACCGAGTGAATGTCTGTTTAGTACAGCTGGAAATACCTTTAGTGAGATGAGAAGCTGCCGTAATGCTGACAACATGGAACGATTGGTCTTTTTTTTTAAAAGCTAATGCCACTTTCATGGATCAACTGTCAGTGACAATTTACAAGTTTAGTTACTTGTTATAAAACTAAGAATACTTTCATTCCTAGGTATTAGATACCACAGACTGACTGAAGGATGCAAAACATTAAATTTTTTTTAATGTTTACTACATTTTGTGAAGTAAATTTTCAGCATTTTTTTTTTGGATAGTTTTTTTTTTTTTTAGATCTATTTTATACGCTATTCAAAAGTGGAAGAATGGGCCATAGTTTGAATAGTGGGAAGACAGAAGCAATGGTGGTATCAACGAAAATAATAATTTTTAAATGTGTAATAAAAGTCAATGGTTTTATTTTGGGACAAGTACAGCAATTTAAGTATCTGGGAACACGGATAACATCAGATGGAAGATGCATAACTGAGATAGGAAACGGAATAGGACAGACAAAAACTGCATTTTATAAAATGAAGAACATCTTATGCAAAATATCTTTGTCATTGAAGGTAAGAAAAAGAATTCTTGCTTGCTACATACATCCAGTTTTAACATATGGCTGTATGTCCTGGACAATCGGTAGGCAGGCCAAACAATTTCTTGAGGCCTCAGAGATGTGGTTTTACAGAACAATGCTTAAAATACCTTTGATAGCCAAAAAAAAAAATCAAACAAGAGGTTTTAAAAGAGGCAGGAGCCCAAAGACAACTACTCACAGACATCAGAAGGAGACAGTCAACATTTTTCGGCTATGTTATATATAAGATGAGGGAAAATGGAACATGTGGTGACCACTGGAAAGCTAAGTGGAAGGAGGGATAGAGGAAGACAACGAGAGAAGATTCTTGACAGTCTTGTTGCATGGCATGGAGGTGTGTCAGCTCACGAACTAATACATGCTGCAGGAGATCGTAGATTGTCGCAAGGCATAATCCCCCTTGCCAGTCAGCAAGGCACCTGATGATGATGATACACTATTCGTATTCGGCCGAATAGTTGGTCTAGCTATTCGTATTGGCGGAATAGTGAAACTCACTATTCGGTACAGTCCTAGTTTAGAGTAATTTTGTCTGACCTTGAGGCTTAAAACAGCAATAAGAAGATAAGAAACATCCAGCACCTTAATGAGAGGGTCACCCTAGCAAGTGCAACTGCAACTCTGGATTCATTTCTCGAGATGTGGCAAGAAACTGAACACCATATAGACATTGCTAGAGCTACAAACAGTGCCCATATTGAAGTGCACTATACTAATGTAAGTCTAAAACTGCACACTTTTTTGAACATTTTAAGATGTGACATATGTATATCCATTAACTAATCCTTTTTTACACAATAACACTTTAAAATTCTAAGATACATTCCCAATGACCTTGTATATCATTTGGTTTCCAGGTCATAAACTTGTATAAATGCTAGTGTCAGTGGCTTTCGTGTTGCGAACGCGCTTTGTAATGCCAAGGTGCCGGGTTCGATCCCACCTGTGAGCCATGCGTCGGTTTCGACAGTGATATCGAGAAGCTGACCGTCCAGAAAGCAATGGCAAACTACTAGATGTAAATGTGTCCAAAAAAACCACAACAGTTTGCTGATGGGGTCTTCTGGATGTTTACCATTTGTTTGCTTTCTCCATGATTCCTCGTATTTTTCCTTGATAAATGTTCCGATTTCTAGTAATGACAATGATTGGGTGTGTTGTTCCTCCTTTGTTCCATTTTTTGCAAGTCTGTCCGCTAATTCATTTCCTGGTATGCCGCAGTGACCTGGGATCCACTGGAGAATAATTTTATTGTCTTTTAGGAGTCTGTTTAGCTGGCAGGTCAATTCTCTCTCCACGTTGTCTCATGGATCCCTCTGAATCGCCTTGAGGACTAATGCAGTCAACAACAACAACAACAAAAATTTGCTGTTATTAATTTTTCTTTCCTCATGTTGTTTGTCTATCTCTTGATGTTTTCCACTTGTGCCATTGTCTACCACTTGCTCTTTAGCTTTTTCCTCCAGTATTGTTTTTTAGAGAAGTGTTATGTAAGAAAGTTAACAGGAAACTGTAACTGTGTGCTTCAGAATTGGTTAGATTTTGATGAAAGAAATGAAAAATATCTTAAACTTTATCTTTTTCTTTGTGTTGGCCTGTTTGTCCATTTGGACTTTGGCCTTGTACAAGGACCTGAGTTTTGCGTGTACATTCATTTTACTACTTATTTGTGTGCTGTCCTTGTTCCATGCCCCTTGGGCAGATGTACTCCGAATTCGAGGGATAAAAATTAATCAGATTTTATTATTATTATTTAAAAGACTATTTTTGCATCTAGTTAGTTTTGCAGTAAGGGAAACATAACTTAGTGTTAAACCACACTTTTATATTTCAATATTTGTTCTAGTAGCTAAAGTTGATTAGAAAACTAATTCAGCTTGACTTTACAGGAAATTTTAAAAATCAAATCACTCTAAAAAAAAAAAAAAACTGACGTAGAGATTGTGAGGTACATGAATGATAAGTTATGACTATCTTTAGGAATTGTTTTATTCTCCTAAATCCAATAAATTATAATTTTTATTTGGAGAGGGGCAGGTGTGAAAAATTACATGAAAGTGCCAAGCTCGGTTTAAAGTTTAAAAAAAAAAAGTTGTGAATTACTACTACTACTGCCACCATAACTACTACTACTGCCACCATAACTACTACTACTACCACCACTGCTACTACTACCACCTCCACTACTACTACTACCACCACCACTACTACTACAAACTACTCCTATATTACTACTATAGTTATAGTATTAATACGTTAGTTTTTACCAAGTTTAGTATTTACATATTATTATTATTACTAGCTTCAACAAACCTCTTCGTGAATGGCATGGAAGAAAATCATAACTGCTTAAAAAATTACCACCAAAAAATTGTAACTAATTAACAGTAAACCAAGAAGATTCATTCGATCAAACCAACCGCGGCCGGTTCCAGATTTTCAAGGAGGTCTTGGATAAAGCCAAAAGATTAAAAGTGCTTAACTTTATATGTTATAAACAAATAGTTTAAATAGACAACGGGTTATCCTCCGAATAAAGGTCCCAAATTATCGAGACCGAAAATATACCCTAACAGGGCCTTAGTCACATGTCAATTGCGGACTTCCGGCGACTACCGCCGAGAGTATCTCCCACGCTGCTACTCGCGGCGTGGAGCTAAACTAGATGGCTAGGACTCATGAGCAGCAGCTATCGCATCTCCTGCAGCTTCCATCATTTTATTTGCTCGTCAGTCCCAGCCATCTAGTTTAGCTCTGCTCCCTGGCGAGCGGGAAAAACTCTCAGAAGTGGCGGTAGTCGCCGGAAGTCTGCAATTAACATGTGACTGAGGCCCTGTTAGGGTATATTTTAAGCATGTATAATTTGAGACCGTTATTCTGAGGCTAGCCAGACAATGTATTGATGATTTGATTGGCACTCATTAAAAAAAAGATATGAATATATCTTTGTACTATCCTCCGAATAACGGCCACACAGTATGGCGGCCCAAAAACACACCCTGACAGGGCCTCAGGGACCCGTTAAATGCAGACTTCAAGCAACTTCAATTTGCAGATCAGCGACTAAACCGCCAACACTAGGAGTATCTTCAGCGCCGCTACGCGTGGCGCAGAGAAGGGCTAAACTAAATGCCTGGGACTCACGAGCAGCAGCTTCCGCATCTCCTGAAGCTTTGCTCATGAGTCCCAGCAATCTAGTTTAGCCCCGCGCGTAGCGGGACGGGAGATACTCTCGGCAGTGGCGGTGTAGTCGCCGAAAGTCCGCAATTTACATGTGACTGGGGCCCTGTTTTTGGCCGCCATAATATGTGGACTTATTTCGGAGGATAGCCTATATTTGTTTTTATTAACTTTACCATAAAAAGTTGAAATTTGGCTATCTTCCGAATAACAGTTCCAAATTATCAAGGCCAAAAATATACCCTAAGAGGGCCTCAGTCACATGTCAAATGCGGACTTCCTGGGAATATACCGCCACAAGTATCTCCCACACCGCTACACACAGCGTGGATTGGGGCTAAACTAGATGGCTAGGACTCAGAGCAGCAGCTTTCGCATCTCCTGCAGCTTTGCTCGTGAGTCCTAGCCACCTGGTTAAGCCCCAATCCACGCCGCGTGAGCGGCTTGGGGCACACAAGGCGGTGGCAATAGTCGCCCTAAAACCGCAAATTGAGTCACGTGACTGCGGCTCGAACGGATATCTTGCGGCCGCCATCTTTCCTGCCCGTTATTCAGAGGATAGCCGGTACAGTTCATAAAAACAACAGTAGAATTAATATTAAATAATCCTATCTCAAAGGAAATAGAAAAAGAATCTAGAGAGAAGACGGAACTAACCTGTGTTGTAGCATTGACAGCAGATGATCAGCAAAGATAAACAAAATTGTGGATGGGCGCTGACATGTTGCAGTCCCGCACAGAATTTACTGTGTCAGATAATTGGTCAAATTGACACACAGCAGAAATCGCCTAAATCTCGCCTAGAAATATAGAAAACAATTCCTAGGTATTGGTTGATACTGCTAGAAGTGTAGGAGAAAAGATGAGATGAAATGGCACACACCATATATAACACAGACAGTTCAAGTGAGTAAACCGGTAAAGGGAACTGCTGCCTTCATAGTGCCTGTCAGGGGAAACAAGCATGCAGGCTTGACTTGCTGTCTGTGAAGGAGAGGGCTTTGACAGTTGACCTCGCGTGCTAAGAGGCAGGAGGGGGGGGGGGGGTGTCTGCAACGAAGACTATTATACCCATTGTGGCGAGAACCTGCACCTTTTATAGACACTTTATAGTGAGTGAAGTATAGACACTTTATGGTGAGTAAAATATAGGTTCTCAATGGTGAGTAAAGTAAAAAGTATAATCACTTTATGAAGGGTGAAGTATAGACACTTTATGGTGAGTTTAAGTATAAACACTTTATGGTGAATAAAGCATCGACACTTTATGGTGAGTAAAGTTAGGTAAAGCATTCTCTTCACTGTCTTCAGGCATATAGGGCTAAACCTATATTTTATAGATCAACCGGCACTTGGTGGATGATATCGTCAACATCAAGCTGCCGCCTTTACCTGCTACCCGGCTGGGTTGACCAGGGAGCCAAGGTAATTTTTTTTGAAGAAAATAAAAGTTCGACTTCGTCAGGAACTGAACCCACGACCTTTTGATCAGCAGGCGAGCGTCTAGCTACTACACCACAGTGGCTCCACTTTATCCTGAGTGCTGGCATCTATTTTGCTGTTGGGGGGGGGGGGGGCTGCTCCTAATTTTGAATGGATGTTCTCTTTTTAAATATTTGTTTGTACATTTCGTATTGAATAAAATATATTATTATTATATTTTGTGGCGTTCAGCACACTTAAATAAAATTAAGCCACTCGAGGCTCCCAAATATTTTTTCAAGGCGCGGAGGAATGTGTTTTTCACGTTGTGCAATGCTAATAATAAGCTTTATTATTATTATTTATTATTGGTGTATCATTATTATGATATACTGTGCAATTACAGAACGTTAGCCCTTTAACTTCTTCTTCTTCTTTACTTCCTCTTTTACCGCTGTGGGTGTCGAGGGAGATATAAGGTTCTGTTTCTAGATCTTCTGGCTGCCTCGACCATAGGCACATCGTGCTGTTGTAGAGTTTCTCTGATGTTATCCTTCCATCTTGTTCTTGGTCTACCCTGTGCTCTACGTCCTTCTTCTCTTTCTATGTATGCTTTGTATGGTATGGTGTCACAAGGCATTCTCTCTAAGTGGGCAAACCATTTCACTTGCTGTCTTTGTATGTAATCCAGAATTGGTTCTGTGCCGACTTGTTCTCTTATGATCTCATTCCTGATCTTATCTCTCATGGTCACTCCTACAGCCCTTCTCAGACATCTCATTTCCGTGGTTACTAATTTTCTTTTATGGTTTGTTGTGAGTGACCATGTCTGGCACTGGTAGCACAGAGTTGGAATAAATATGCTTTGAATAAGATGTCTCTTTGTGCTGATTGGGATTGTCTTATGCTGTAAGAGGGGGGCTAGCTGTCCCAATACTTGGTTTGCTTTACTCCTAGTAAATTATTTGAAGGGGGTATGAACCTACCTAACGACAATGTTTTGTGTTTTTTTTTAATATGTTGTGGGTCGCCTGTCTTAATTCGTTGCCTTCTGCTATCTCTATTCATAAATCTACCAGTACATATATGTTATGTTAAGTTACCACATTCGACGTCTTTTTGTACATTAGGCATCTCCATGCGTGCTCAGCCCTCCGATGCATTAGCCATTCCAAGGTATGTCTACTGATTGTTCACATGAGGAGCTGGTTATAAAATCTCATGTGGCCCCATTTCATCCTGAGTGCTGGCATCTATTTAGCTGGGGGGGGGGGGGGGGGCTGCTCATATACCCGCCATCGACGTCTTTGCACAGTAGGTATCCCCATGCGTGCTCAGCCCTCCGATGCAGCAGCACCTCCAAGGTACGTCTACTGATTGTTTACATGAGGAGCTAGTTATAAATCTCTTGTCTTTACAGCGAAGTCGACATTGACGTGCTTCACCAAGCTTAACTCCTCTATCAGGTAGTCGTGATAGCGCAGTGTGTGTTGCAGTTATATCTAGATTCATTTGTTTGTGTCTACTTAAATGCTGATGAAGATCTTTTAACCACAACATTCATTGTTTATGTAATGTTTCCTTTTTACAAAATCATCGTCGGTGTACTAAAATAGGACATACTCAACATCTTTATTACCTACATTCATGGTATCGATACAGAATAAAACATTGTGATTTATGTGAACCACCAGTCACCCAACTAACGTTTCCGGTAGTCGATACTGCCCAACCTGCATGTCTGCCGGACTGACGGAAGCCGACCATCCATGGCTACCGCCAGCGCTGTAGACACAGACCTTGTCCAACAGTTTATCACCGTTACAGGTTGGTTTTTATTCTTCTTGGACAGATCTGAGGCTGAATATCGTATCAGTCCTCTATTCATATCAGGTTTATGTTTTTAGCTTTTCATTTAGTTACAGACATACGTTTAAGAGTATCTATTAAATCTTACCTGTTTTTCTGTTCATTCGTCGAATGATTCGACACTCGATTCGAAAAACAGACCCTAGAAGAAAGTTAAATTGACAACGTTGTTGTCATCACACTTTTGATTAGATATCTTCATTTTGTGCCAGATTGAAATTATAAAGAAAAGATGAATGTTATTATGGAATCCAAATTTTAGATTCAGATGATGCTGAGAATTTCAGAATTATTTTTTTTTATTATATACTAATTTAATTTTTAAGGCTATTCTCCGAATAACAGCCGGTAAAGATGGCGGCCGCAAAATATCCTGGCGAGCCTCAGTTGCGCACTAGCGGTCACGAGCACATCGCGAGAAAACTAAGATTAGTGACTGTTGACAATTTCGAGAAAAGGAACAAACCGCCAAGTTGAGCTCGCAGCCAAGAGTTAGTTAATTATAATGTCAAGCCAGTAATGACCGTTGTATGAACAACATTTTGGCCCCAGCCAGGAAGTATGATACGTGTTGTGCCTGTTTAACTGTACCTTAGCACAATTTTGTTTCAACAACACATGAACTCGATTTTCGGCGCTTCTTTGATTTATTCCCCAAAATGGCGACATGCCACATTCTGGCTATAAAATATCCAAAAATATCCGAACGACGGTGTTCGCGTTTATCTAAAATACGGACTTTCTGCCAACGAACAAATCGCGGCAAAATTAGGATTACTTGACAACCAATATCAACATTTGCACACGGTACTAGTAGCAGACGATAAATACCGACCGTTGACAAAAATTTCGAGCGTTTCTGCAGACGACGATACTAGCAGACGATATTAGCGACCGTTGAGCAATTTCGAGATATTACAGACGATGAAAGCCGATTAGCAATACTGTGTTCTTCCGATTGGAGGATTTAACAGCGGCAGATGTCAGACTTGTCGGCATGCGCCAAACGCGATTTAACTCATCGCCGAGCGTATCTAGGTGCCTGGGACTCACGAGTACAGTAATTGGAGGAAGTTGCAGGAGATGCGGTAGCTGCCACTCGTGAGTCCCAGCCATCTAGTTTAGCCCCTATCCGCGCCGCACGTAGCGGCGCGGGGGATACGCTCGGCGGTGAGGCACACTCGCAGAAGCAGGTCGGCAAGCAACGTATCGCCTAGACCCTGTCAGAGCTTTTGTTTCGTTATTCGGAGCAGGCACATATATTTTTAATAGAACTGACCCCGCATTCGGATATTTTTGGATATTTTATGGCCAGAAATTTGCCAATTTAGCTCCTTTTTGAACGCCATCATATTACAGCCGCCATTTTGGGGAACGATTCAAAGAAGCGCCCGATTTTCAGCTCCTTGGAATTCTTGTCAACGAGGTTCTTTTTACTTTACATGTTACAAATATCTCAAGGAAAGAAAGTTCAGTATCATTTGTAATTTCTGTTGACCTCCACAAATCATTACTGCAGAGTGTCTGTTGAGTTATTTGCTTGTGGGGACACTCATTGGGCGTGCCTTGAATCAGAGAAGACCCATCAACATCACATCTGTTGGTGTCACTTGTTGGTTGATAATGTTGTGATCTGACATTTTAGGTGCGGACCAAGATGTTGCTGTTCGGCTACTGGAAGTTTGTGCTGGCAATTTGGACCTGGCCGTTGACATGCATATGGATAACATTGGGGATCAGGATGTATCGAACAGTGCTCGAGGGGAGGCCTCTTCTTCATTAAACTTCGACTGGTAAGTAGGAAATCAGTCAGATGGCATGCACCATAGAGGAACTAGATACCCAGTGTTTGTTTGTTGATGGTCGCGGCCATGCTGTGAAACACATCACCTGGTTGCCCCTGGAACACACACAAAAGGGGAGCACAAATCCGTGAGGATTCATGTTTTTAAAAAAAAACACATTTCACACAGGTCACTAATAGATTTATAAAAACCATTTTGGTTTACAACCCCCCCCCCACCCCCCTTTTCCACTCCCTTTTTTTAAATTCCATGCTAATTTTAAAAGTATATGTATATCTAAAGAAAAGAAAAACCAGCATTCAAAGACTGGTTAAGCACCAGCAAGGAAACCAACATTAAAATTATGAGAGCTGTAGCAACATACGGATGTGAGTTGTGGACTATCTTACCTGTAGCAACATACGGATGTGAGTCAAGGACTATCTTCCAGTCATTAAGAAAGAAAATAGGTGCCTTTGAGGTGAAATGCTATAGAAAGATTCTTAGAATACTGGGGACAAAGAAGGGGAAATACTGACATTTTAAAGGATGTGAACTTCAAAAAGATTGACTAATAAACAGCATCTTGTCTGAGAAACTGAAATATTTGGTCATATCCTTGCCATGCCGCATTGGAAAAAATAATAACAGAAGGCATGGTCCAGTAAGGATGGGCAGGTGCCGCCCAACATGCAGATAGGCACGGGAGAGCTGGTGAGACTGAGTTTCTTTCAGACAGTTATGAGAGCGATGTTCTGCAAAAAACCTGCACCATGATGATGAATATCTTTACTCCTTAAACTCTGCATAGGCATAAACAGAGCGAGTAGTGTTAACTATGCATCTCATAAACACATCATAGAAACAGGTCGGTAAATTGGTTTTTAAGGGGGGTTGGACCAGGTCGGAAGTGTTGGTTTGTCAGTTGCTTGGGGCGACATGGCTAATCTAAACGGAGTTGGAGCAGGCCGCAAGTGTTGGTTTGTCAGTTGCTTGGGGCGACATGGCTAATCTAAGGGGAGTTGGACCAGGCCGGAAGTGTTGGTTTGTCAGTTGCTTGGGGTGACAGGGCTAATCTAAACGGAGTTGGACCAGGCCGGAAGTGTTGGTTTGTCAGTTGCTTTGGGCGACATGGCTAATCTAAGGGGAGTTGGACCAGGCCGTAAGTGTTGGTTTGTCAGTTGCTTGGGGCGACAGGGCTAATCTAAAGCTGGGTACAGAAATGTTAGAAAAAAAAACAGGTAGCTGTTTTATGTTGAAGTTTTTTGGCACTAGTATCAGGCATTTATGATTTTATGAGCAGAGATGGCACAGAACTAATGCTGAACTTTATAAGTGGACAGCAAATCAAATGGTTTGGCCGTGCAACAAGACTGGCATCAGACACGGCACGACAAAGCAGTGTTATACAGATGCAGCGGTAACAGAGTCAGAGGTTGAGCATGTAGAAGATGGACCGTAGAGACTCTGAAAAGTACTTTATTTGAATCGAACAGAAGGGCCCATTCCAGAGATCTCTTCCTGCCTTGACACCGCAAGGCATTCCAGGAGTAGATCAAAGAAAAAGGCCAGCCATCAGTTGCCTATTTGATGTACATAAACAGCTGCTCTTTTTTTTAAATGTCTTTACGTTCATGGTGTGATAGATTTGTGTCTATTTTATTTATGTGAATTATTGAGTGATGTTCATTCTTGTACAGCGATGATAATGTGCGGGCTCCGATCCCCCAAAGAACAGAGGTGCTTGTCGAAGATGGCCCTATGGGTGCTGCTGGTAAGTTTTTGTATTTGAATGTCTCTAGTTTGAGCTTGTAGCAATTAAGACTAGTTTAGCTTCAGAAACAGTTTTATTGCTTGTTTCTTCAGTATCGGCTTTGTGAATGATTTGTTAATCTCCTTGTGATTATTGTCTGTGGTGATTATACCCTTGGGTGAGTTCTTGCATTGACCTAGATTGTTTTTTTTTTTTCTGTGGTTTAGCACAGCTGGGAGTTTATTGTTGATTCAGTGGAGCAGTATATCTTTTGGAGGGAAAACAAGAACATACCCACTGCCTCCCCAACAAGCATGACGTAGGAGTCAACTTCAAAGTCAGAATCTGCCTGAGCAGAAAGGAACAATCAACCGCATACAAATAAACCAGTAAAACTGATGTATAGGCAAAACTCAGGCCCTAGCATAAAGCCACAGTCCAGTTAGACAAACAACCAAGACTTTCCACTAGTCGGTGAACAAAGAAGAATTTATTTGAGATTGTCTATCTCCTGTTATTTAGAATTGTAAATCATGGGTTATTCGAGTGTTTTTTAATGATTGTTTGGGATTGTGTGATTTAGACAGAAAGTTTAGATGTATGTCATTGTTTGAACTGATAAACTAATTGTAAGGAAATTTATTTATATTGACACAGCATCATATCGTTTGAGACGTCAACGCCAGAAGAGATCTGTCTTTGATGGATTCCGGAATTTTGTGGCAGAATGTAAGATTGTTTCAGACATGTTGTTTTATAGAAGTTTACACTTTAAGTATGAGCTGTCGCTGGTTGGTTTTTGAGTGTTTTGTTGAAAGATGATTGAATGATGTGTTTATTGCTGATTGGTTGTTGGAGGATGTTCTTTTATTTGATTGGTTACTGAAGTGATTTCTGTATCTGGATGATTGAATATTGAGTAGTTGGTAGGCATTAAATATTCTGAGAACCATATTTCTGATAACCAGTTAAAGGACAAGGGACAATATGATCAGTGTTGCGCAAGTTTTCTTTAAGTTACCAGGAAATCTGTGTGGCTTGGTCATAGACCCAACCTGGTCACCACCATGTAAACATGCCCCTGCTGGGTTTGAAACTGTATCTTTGGATTCTTAAGTGAGTGCACTGACCATTTTACCAACATGGGTGTACGCAGATGTCACCTATTTAAGATGTGCTTTTGTCTAATGTTATGTGATATCATAGTTTCATTTGGGTCATCCCATACATGATCCATTCACCCCATACATGCTCCATTCCTGAACCAGTTAAAATCAAAGGAAACGTTCATCACTGTACCATTTGAAAAACTGGTGAACAAACAATTAGTCACAGCCATAAAAACCATAAACTTCTGCCCATGTGTGGAAACTGCATTAGCAAAATGCTGTCAGAAGCAAAAATAGTTACTTCAAAGCTAAACATTCTGCCATGCCTATCCTCTATATTGGCCCAAAAGTCTGTGTCGTGTTATGTGATGCTACAATACCATCTGTCTTCAGAAAACATGCCTTGATTCTTCATCTGTTAGATATTGATTCTTATATTTTGTTCTCTTGTCTAGATCACAGCGATGAGTCAGCGAATGGACAGAGGACCTCCAAAAAGAGAAGTTTAGAAGACCTCTTTCGACCTCCAGTGGACATCACATTCAAGGGAACATTCCAGAACGTGTGTTTTCTAAGCATCCTGTTCCTACACCTTTTTGTCACTGAGTTTTCTTCTTCTTGTTTGTTGTTGTTATCCTTCATTTGTAATCTTATGTTAGTAGAGAATGTCAAGTTAGGCCTTGCTGTGGAGCAAGGCGGCCCGCAGAGGCCTGGCAACTGGCCTGTTGATCACTGCCAGGTGTACTATATTAATGATCGTTCTATGCTGCGGCAGAGACCTCTGGTCCATGACGATCCTAATTTTCACATTTTTTGCCCCTGAGTAGATGTAATCAAATAGCTTTGTTGTAAAATGGCTGCAGGTATGGAGTTATGATTATTTCAGGAAATCGTATGTAAAAGAAATGATTATTTAAGAGAATCTCCCTTATATGTAAAAGTAATGATTATTTAAGAGAATCTGATCGCCCTTATTTGTAAAAGTTATGATTATTCCACAAAATCTGATTACCCTTATATGTAAAAGTAATGATTATTTCAGAGATAATCATTTTCAGATGGCATTGATTTGAGCCAACTGTATAGTTTCGCTATAGCATCACTTTAGAGGTCCCGGGTAGTTGGCATCATTTGGATATCCTCTCCAAGTATGCCAGTGTTTTGGCAAATGAGCAGGCAGATAGATTAGGTGGTTTTGCACCACTTGGTGGTGAACTGATGTATGACAAGTCAGATGTTGTGAGGGCTGTCTTCAAGTGAGTAAACAGTGCGAAAGCCCAGAAAGATCATTGCGGTCTGAGGAGAATGGCGCTGTGATGTGATCTGACCGAAGCTCAAGGGAAAGGCGAGACAGATTTACAATCAGACAGTTACTGGTGCCATCGGAATCAGTACTCTTTATTTTGCTGCTGAAGATGGGGACGGAGCGCTTATGGAGGTGTCCCGACTGCTATGATGTCAATTCTTAATTCAGCATTCTATAGTTTCAAATTTGTAGAGTCCCCATGTGGGGCCACATTTTGCGGGAGAGAGAAGAATTGACCCATTTCCTTGCTAACAAGCATGTCATACAATGTGACTAATCAGGAGATTCCATCAGAGTCAGAGTGCATCTGCCTGAGAGGTGAGGAACCAGCAGTCTGGATTCAAATAAGCCCGATCTGTAAAATGGACATGCACGCAAAACTCGAGTTCTGGAACAAGACCAGAGTCCAGAAACGGATGAACGACCAGAACTTTCTGCTTGAGTTTACAGCCAGTGATTGCTAAGAAAATAAGAAAAGTTTTAATACGTTAAAAAAATGCAGAAGGATATGCCAGTTAAATAAAGAATAAGGTATGAAACCAAAACAGTGCTAAAGCAGTCTTTCAAGCGGGAGTGGAGAAGGCAGAAGGGATATTACAGACCAGAGAGGGACAGCATAAACAAACTGGAAAGAACAAACATCAATTTTTAGACTTCAGACAGGACACTGGTCTTTGAGCACACCTGCACAGGATAGGCATAAAAGAATCTGCTGCCTGTAATTGTGGAGCAGAAAGACAGGCCTCTGAGCACATACTGCAGTACTGCCCTAACTTCTTCCAGCAAAGACTGTGTATCTGGCCCAAGGGAGCTACATTGCAAGAGAAGCTGTCGGGGACCGGTGGCGACCTTAAATGCACAATCCTATTTGTGACCCAGACGGGACTCAATGTTTAGCATGACTGATGTCAAACGCAGAAAAAGAAGGAGGAGGAATATGGTAGGTCCTGTAAAGATTTCATTTAATGCAGTGGAGCATATCACATGCTACATTAGTCAGTGGGATGGTTTATGATCGAGTGGAATGATTAATGGATGCTTGTCCAATCCTTACTCAGTTAAACCAGGCGTGAATCCTGCAAGAACTTATATTACAGGCCATTCCCATAGGTGCTCCATCCCTATCTTCAGCAGCTAGCACAGAGTTGCATTACTAATGGTGCCAGTAGCAGCTTCAGTACTTGCCTTTCCTGTGAGCATTGAGTATCAGACCGATCTTCTTCTTCCGTTGGCTTGAAATAGCTTATCTATCTTTGCAATGTTGTCTCCAGTATGAACTTCACTGTCTTTTGTAATTCACTCAGCGACCCGTAAAGTTTGACTGGCAACGATGTTTCTCTTGGCCAAAAATTTTGCCTTGATATGTTTGTTGTATTTGGGACAGTTTTGGAGGACATGATTTGTTGTCTCAGGTCCCAATCCACATGTGAACATGGCTGATTTGCCGATTTTAATTTTGTACATTGTGGCTGCGAAGTCGATTGTGTCCTGTTCTAAAGAGTAGAATAATAACTTGCTCTGGGCTCTCCATAAAATGGCAATCGTCTTGGGCCGGTTTTTGTGGCTTTCTCATAGATTTGATTATTCTCTTCTTTTGTTGATACGTCAGGTTATTCTTCATTTGCACCTTCCTTAGCTAGTTTATCAGCTCTTTCATTTCCAGGAACTCCACAGTGGGGTATTTTTTCCATTGCATAGTTACTTACACCGCTGCCTAGTTTAGAGAGTAGTGTTCGAATACCATGTAGTTTTCTAGATTGGAGTGACTGAAGCACCGCTCTTGCATCTGTCAAGCATACCACAGGTTGTGAAATATGATGTATATTTAACAGTTTCTCCGCTGGGTGTATATCAGCCAGATCCCCTTGTCATTCCTGGCTGCATCACTCTCACCAGATTGATCATCCACTTGCTCACATAAGGCTGTAGCCACATCTATCTCATGTGTCAGTATTCCACCAAGTTGTGCAGAGCCAGCCAGTCTGTTGGCCTGTTCATTTCTCAACACACGAGCATGCATGGAGAAGATATCTGGATAATGAATCCAGCTTTGGAGTTTTATATTTCTTGGATAATGGATCAACTCCCAAGCCTTCTCAGATAAGAGTGAAATGCAACCTGTGGGTACATCGCACATGGTTGTACTTGGAACATAAACAACAGTAGGCCCAATGGACCTGTGAACTGGCAGAGTGTAAAATGATTGTAAGCCAACTTACAGAAGATGTGAAGATTTGTGGCAGATGCTGGTCTTGTTTACGATTGCTAGGATCTTTGCCAGGGCTTTAGAATGTGTACAATTGTGACAACTGTGTGATTTGTGGAATGCCGCAGGGGACAGTGGGGAGTGTTTATTGTGGAATAGGATTGGGGTTGATGTGGAGTGAAAATGAGTCTTCACAAACCAGTAGTTCATGCAGTTATTTTTATTAGACATTAATCAACTCATGTTAGCAGAAGTTCCATCCAATCATGTTCAGGAGAAGTTCATCTAGTCGTGTTAGTGGAAGTGCATCCAATCAGGTTGAGTAGAAGTTCATCCAGTTATGTTCATTAGAAAATCATCCAATCATGTTAGTATAATTTCATCCAGTTAGGTTCAAAAGCAGTTCATCCAATCATTTTAAAAGAAGTACATCCAGTCATTTTAGCAGAAATTCATACAACAGTTTTAGCAGAAGTTCAACCAGTCAGTCATGTTAGCAGAAATTTAAACATGCTTTAGAGAAAGTCAGAAACAAACATGTTTTACAGAAAGTCAGAAACAAACATGTTTTACAGAAAGTCAGAAACAAACACATTTTCGAGAAAGTCAGAAACAAATATTTGACGTGGCAGGTTCACTTTACATGTAATGCTGCAGACAAGGACTTTGTGTGTTTAACATGATTTTTGTTTGTTTTGAGCAAGAGGGTGGCAGTTCCAATATAATTCCTATTGTGCAGGCACGTGATGCAGGGTCCAGCCAGAACAAATGGCTGCTTGTTAACGTGCAGAATGTGGAAGAGTTCTCATGTCAAATGTTGAATAGGGATGTCTGGAGTCATGCTGACGCACGCAACATCATCAGAGACAGCTTTCTCTTTTGGCAGGTTAGTATCCTGCCACTTGTGTTGGGGGCAGTCTCTGTGTATGTGATTAGTCATTATTAAGTATTATCATCACAGCATTCTGAACAGATCCATAGGTGCTCTAATGTCCTCCTCAAAAGCACAAGTATAAAACGACTGATGATGCCTGTTCTTTGTTGGTTAATGAAACTTCTTGTCTCTTGGTGAAATGTTCACGTCTTGCAGCTTCAGGCTGCACCCACATGTCCATCAGCCTAGACATGGATACCTAGACATGCCCTTTGGCGCGCTGATCGTCACAGTAAGCGCTGCACATATCATTGATAACATCACTTTTGTCCAGTATGGCACCAGCCATAGCAACCACAATGTCAGCCAAATAATTAGCACGCTCCTTCCCTTGAACATCCGCATGATGAATCAAAAAGATGGTTAGGGCAGTAATTCGCAAAGGACTCAGTGCTGCAACCCATTCTTGCCTGATGAAACCAGCTGGGATTTTTTTAAAGCATATTTATCGAGCCACTAAATATGCATGCATGTGTGAACTCTTGAGTACCAAGCCATGCTAATGCTCTTGCTACAGCCATAGTTTCCATTGTAAGGCTACTAGTTGAAACAGCAAAAGTGCCATTCATCTTCTTGGTGGTTCTCCCTCTTGAGCTTGCTGTGAATGCTCATGCCTTGTCTTGTAGTCTTGTCTTGTAGTCTTAGTTTCAGCTTCATAGCAAACGGGTCACCCCATCTTTGCTCCGCTCCTGTGCCAAAACACACAGAATGTTTATCACAGTATTAGAATTGCAGTTCATCATTGATGGTAGCAAAAGTCGCCAAGAGATCAGCAGTTGCCCACGCTATCAATTTTAATCACATACGGGCACCACAACACTGCACAACAGGCATTTTCTGAATCTACAATTCACACCAACACGTTGGTCACAGTCGAAAAAACATTCAAATGCAATCCGCAGCTCACAGGGTCACACCATGCATTCAGCTCAGAAGCTGGGCGACGAAATTATACCCAGTCTACAAATGGAGCAAAAATGTATTGGCCACCGTCCGACAGAAGCAAAAAATTTGCCTCCGTTTCGAACAGTGCCGCTCATGCATTTCTCTTGCCCCGTTTTACAGATCCGTCTGTGTAAACTATAGCATCGCCTTCATCTGTGTTTTCGTCAATCAGTGTTTCTGAGTGAAGTTTCCACAATGCCGGGATTTTGCTCTCTGCAGCTTCCATCAAGTATGATGTAGACTGTAATGTTAATGTTTATAACAAGGAGGCATGGGTGTCCATTGAATTCCAGAATTAATGTCACTAAGGCAGCAAACATACCAGGGCTTCCAATGCGTGACCCATCCAAGATTTGCCTCGTTTAAGTCTATTCTTCTTTTGCTTGATTAATTCCTCATGAAGTGGGTGTCGAGGGTCTGAATCCACTTTGAGGAAAGCAACGGCCCTGGATAGCTTGATTCTGTTTTTTTCTGTTTTTCATTGTGGGGAAATATAAGAGGTATTGCATGTATTTGCAGGAGGTGTTTTCAATGCATGCAAGGATAATACGCATTGCCTCGTTTTCAGTTTTCTTTCTAGGTCTGTAGACAGCATGCCAAAGCCACACCAGAAAGACTTTCTACACAGAATCCACAGCTCAGAGTGTTGCACCAAGCACTTGGCTTAGTAACCGTGTTGGGGAACTTGAGAATTCCCAGTCCAAAAAGGGGGAATTGGCATCAGCAAAACATTTCTGGGGAAAAAAATTGTCAATGTCAGCCAGCTATTGGCCATTGTGTTAATATTTCCCTGGGTCTGGGGCCCCTCTGTGGGAAAACAAGAAAAAAACCACTACCTGCCTAACAAGCATGTCATAAGAGTCGACTAATTAGGCGTTTCCTTTAAAGTCAGAGTGTATCTAGCTGAATGGCATGCAAAACTCTAAAGTGGTCTAAAAGCCAGAGTTGACTGCCAGTGAGTGTGAAGAGACTGACATGCTACACGGAAACAACGCTGTCGCTGACACATCCTGTGATCACATCATCTCTGTGATCATTTCAACATGTCCTGCATTGTTGTCTGTGCTAGAACATCCTGTGATCACATCATCTCTATGATTTTTTCAACAGGCCCTGCATTATTGTCTGTGCTGGAACATCCTGTGATCACATCATCTCTGTGATTGGTTTAACGTGTTCTGCATTGTTTTCTGTGCTGGAACACCATGTGATCACATCATCTCTGTGATTGGTTCAACATGTCCTGCATTGTTGTCTGTGCTGGAACATCCTTTGATCACATCATCTCTGTGATTGTTTCAACATGTCCTGCATTGTTGTCTGTGCAGAAACATCCTGTGAACTTATCTGTTTCTGTTGACCTGTATGTGATGTGTTTCCAGGTGTACAACGACAGTGAAGAAGGCAAGCGGTTTATGCAGTTTTATAAATTGAACAGTTGGCCATATGTGGCAGTCATTGACCCTGTCACAGGTAAGTGTTGTGTGCTAAATTGAGTCAGCACACTACCAAGTGTCTA
The DNA here is from genome assembly GCA_905116865.2 of Candidula unifasciata. Lineage (NCBI taxonomy): Eukaryota > Metazoa > Mollusca > Gastropoda > Stylommatophora > Geomitridae > Candidula > Candidula unifasciata. Next base: position 1,361,985 of record CAJHNH020000335.1, on the reverse strand, counting down.
GCAGGTACTCTTCAGCTTCCTTTCTTAACAAGACAACTCGACGACGATGACACCGTCATACAAGTTTATTTAACAGGATACATGACACAAATGCAGAGACGTAGTTATTGATCACAGCTGACATTCGCACATCGTTCATTTGTCCCCACAGCTCTCTAGCTCTCAATGTGTAGTGACCTCTCCTGGACTACTGCAGATACTAGGATGACGGCGTCCCACTCTCTGGACGCGTCGTACAGCTGAACAGGACGACTTCTCCCATTCACTGGACCTTGATATTAATTCAGCATACAACACGGCTGACTGGAGACGGACTTCTCTTGCCGTACTCCGAAACCAGACACTACTGGTCTTCCCGTCCCCTGGACTTACTTTGCCAGCGGGACCATATTTCCCATACCGCAATCCCGACACTTACTCGGACCTAAATGCCCGATAGTCGTACGGTATTCTAGTCGGTTAGACTCCCATGACCGACAGGACTTCTACCATAAGTCCTCTCATACTTTTGACATGTACCGCAATCTCGACACTTACTCGGACCTAAATGCCCGATAGTCGTACGGTATGTTTGTCTGTTAGACTCGAGAGATTACCTGGACCCTGACTTGGTCTATGACTCTCGTTTTCTCTCTCTTCTCGCTTCTCGCTCTATCTTGACTGCTTCTCGATTGCCCCCGAGGGGCTTTAGCCCTCAGGCTACAGCTCACTCTCTGGACTGTCTACGCAGCCCAATTTATATATGTCGAATCCGTGTAGGTGGATGGTGATTACACGAGAGGCACGCTTGTGTGGGCGTTCTCGTGAATCATGATCCTGTGGGTGTTCCCGGGACTCGCTCATGTGAGCTTCCCGAGGATCACGCTTATGTGGGTGGCTGATGTTACCCGAGAATCACGCTGTCACTTAATTCACACTTTATCTCGTTATCCACGCTTTCAGCCCACCACACAGAATCCTACGCGTCCACTTTCTCTCGTGCAAGCACGCCTTGTTCATGAATAGATGTTTTCACTGGTCTCCTCTTAATACTCGGATCATATTGACACTCTTTCCTCGTGAACTTACAGGAAGTACAGGCATACCATTGTCCCTTCCCACAATATCACACTTAACCTAAATCAGCGCGCAACAGTAAGTCACCAGTTGTTTTACACTTATAGTCTTCCTCTTCTACTTTCTACTAGTTTTATAGTTCTTCTTTTGTTATCTTACTGGTGCCAGTTTGTAGCCCAGTGTCATGGTTTTTTTTTTGTATTCGTCTTGCACTTCTCGGGTGGCTTGGGTAGTGGATTTGTTCATCTTTTTGCAGGTTTCACCTGCACCATTTATCCTTCTCTTTCTTGGCCTACCTCCTAGATGTTCTTCTGTAAAAAGTCTCATATGCAGTTTGACCTGGCTGCATTCTCACTAGATGGCTGAACCATCTGTCAGTATAATCCAGACATGGTCTTATTCTAACTTTATTTCTAATGCTGGCGTTAATAACCCTGTTTCGTCTTGTGTTGTCAGTGATTTATTTTTATAGTTATCTTCAGTGATGATAAAGTTTTAGTAATAACAAGCACACAAAAAGAGAATACCACAGAGGTTATTGTTTGAGGCCCAGGATATAGACATGTGGCAGGAGTCCTATATAAATCCTGCATAGATAACCTGCAAATGAAATGTCCTGTATGTTTTCAGTAGTCATATTTATGTTCTTGTCACTGTGTTTGAGCATGTTTCTGTTCTTGTCCCCATGTTTGGGCATGTTTCTGTTCTTGTCACCATGTTTGGGCATGTTTCTGTTCTTGTCACCATGTTTGGGCATGTTTCTGTTCTTGTCACCATGTTTGGGCATGTTTCTGTTCTTGTCACCATGTTTGGGCATGTTTCTGTTCTTGTCACCGTGTTTGGGAATGTTTGTAGACAAGAGATTTGTACTTGCTTGCAGGAGAGAAACAGATCATCTGGGACAAAATTGCTGATGGCCGTGTCTTCTGTGATTTAGGTATGCACTACAGTTGTTTGTTGTCTGTCTGTCTGTGGGTAATTATCATATAATGCTGATAGCTTGTTGTCTCTGTGTAATAATCGCACTGACTCGCACACACAGGGTGCATTGTCAGGGTGGGGGTCAGTCAGGGTGAGGGCTCAGTCAAGGGAAGAGCTCAGTCAGGGTGAGGGCTCAGTCAAGGGGAGAGCTCAGTCAAGGTGAGGGCTCAGTCAAGGGGAGATCTCACTCAGGGTGAGGGCTCAGTCAAGGGAAGAGCTCAGTCAGGGTGAGAGCTCAGTCAAGGGGATAGCTCAGTCAGGGTGAGGGCTCAGTCAAGGGAAGAGCTCAGTCAGGGTGAGGGCTCAGTCAAGGGGAGATCTCACTCAGGGTGAGGGCTCAGTCAAGGGGAGAGCTCACTCAGGGTGAGGGCTCATTAATTGAACACTAAAAAGAAGTGTTTTCATTAATTAATGAGAAAATGCAGTAAAGCAAACCAAGGACAGCTAGCCCTCCTTTTACAACACAAGACAGTCCTGATCAGCATAAACAAACATCTCATACAAAGCATATTTACACTCTATGCTATCAGTGCCAGACATGGTCACTCACAACAAACCAGACAAGAAAAAATTAATAACCATGGAAATGGGATGTTTGAGAAGGGCTGCAGGAGTGACCAGAAGAGATATAATCAGAAATGAGGCCATAAAAGAAAAAGTTGGCATAGAACCAATTCTAAACTACATATAGAGACAGCAAATCAAATGGTGTGCCCACTTGGAGAGAAAGTCTTGTGATGCCATACCATACAAGGCATACACCAAAAGAGAAAAGGATGTACAGCACAAGGTAGAACAAGAACAGGATGGAAAGACAACATCAGAGAAACTCTTCAACACCACGATGTGTCTACGGTCGAAACGGCCAGAAAAGCAAGAAGCAGGATCATATATCTCCATCGACACTCAAAGCGTTGAAAGATGAAGTTAAGAAGCAGCAGCAGAAGAATTATTGAGAACATGGGATGGAAGGGAACCAGTTAGTGATGGTACCTTGATTTTTAGAAGCCTGAGTATCAGAGACAGTATTTCTTCTGTAGATTCCGAGGCTCCATTGTGGGTAAAACAAGAATAAGCCCAGGGCCTCTCTAGCAAGCATGTCAGAGGAGTCAACTAATTTGGGGCATCCTTTGAGGTCGGAGTAAATCTGCCTGAGAGGCAAGGAACCAAGGGTCTGCGTACAAATGAGTCAGATTTATAAAGCATATGTGCACAGAACACTGATTTTCTGGAATAGAACTTGAGACCACAGGTGGACAAAGAACCAGAATTTTCTGCCAGAGTTACAACCAGTGAAACGTGAGGAAGAAGAATAAAAGACAACATATGAATTGGTGGATTAATTTTCTTTGAACATGTGACACTTTGAACATGTGACACTTTGAACATGTGACATAGTTGATTGATCTATAAAAGATAGTCTAGGCCTATGTGCTATTGTATGCTGCATTTTATGTGTACTTGAAATCTGCTTTCTCAGCTAGAGAAAGACTACACACATCTTCTCAGCAAGGCAATCTCGTCTCAACCCTGGATCCTTGAGACTTAACCCAAGTAAATTCCCTGAGCGAGTAGTTCCCCATGCATTCTCAGATACACGAAAAGCATGCGAGTTATCCTCGTAACTCAACTCGATTCATGCAGACCTCCGTGTGCCAGGTTTCACGAAAACAATTCTCAGACAGAATGTTGACTCGGGCATCTTTGACACTTCATGACTTTACTGGCCAACATGCCTGTCTCAGTCCACACAGATTCAACACACAACATCTGCCCCATGTGGCTTGAAGGCATGGAAATTGGTCCTTTACTTTATATGACATAGTTGTCTTTCTTGATATGTTTGTGTCTGTCAGAGTACATTTTTGTTCATCTTTTCCAGCAAAAGAGTTTCTGTCCTCATGTCCAGCTCCAGACCAGACCTTGGTACCGCCTCCGTCCAAACGACAAAGAAGGGTAGGTGGTCAGTCTTCAATGAGTGGTCAGTTTATCAGTACATATAGTTCCTGGAAGCCACACTGGTCTTGTGGCTGATGCTCCACTTGACGGTCCAATGCTCTTGGGTTTGAATCTATCGAGTCGAATTATTATCACAAATGGCCGGGACTCAGTGCCACCTTAACGCAGAAGCCCGCTGGGCACCTTGCACTGGGGCCCCATGTCAATCTGTAGGTCAAGTGGTTTGCCAGAAAAATGCAAATTTCATTCCTGGGAGGAGTTGTAGGGGCCCGCATAGACTATTTAACCCAGGAACCCACAATGCTGATAGGACGGTTCTGCCTCGACTCCCATGTCGACCCAGCTTAAAATGGGTAGCAGGTAAAATCCTTGGAGGTAAAGGTGACCAGCACGATGGTGACCTCTTTACACATCAACGGCTATTTGGTCTATAAAAAACATGAGTTTAGCATTATATATCCAATGTTCCACTGATGGCAAATGGGTCCTTGACTACTCACTTACTGAACGTTTCTCAATGTGTTTTTTTCTTCTATGAGTGGCAACCGCAGTCTTCTTCTTCTTCGATCCTTCTGTCAGAAAACGTATATCAGGAGGTCGGTAGCCTTTATGGAAGCTATCGTGCAGTCCATATCCTCTCGAGTACCATACAGTTTTGTCTTCCTTGTGGTTGGAACAGGCCAGATTGGGTCTCTGTTGTCAGCATACAGTTGACAGTGTTGAAGCACGTGCCTAGCATTTTCAGGTGCCATGCTGCAGGGACACGTTTTTGTGTTTCCTACACTTAAGTCATTCTCTCTTCTTGTTTCTTTCTTTCTATTCTGTTTTTCTTTTCCCTTCTTTCTCTTCTCTGTTTTTCTCCTCCCTCTTCCCTTTATTGTCTAGTGGGTCTGTGTATGCATATGTGTGAGTGTTGGGGTATGTATATGTATGCAGTAGAGAGGGTGCATATATGTGTGTGCATGATTTTTTTGTATGTATGAATATATGTATGTGTGTATATTTAACAGTGTGTGCAGGTTTGTATGTGTATGTTTGAGTGCATAATTGTTTATATATGGTTGTGTATGTCTGCATGAGAGCGTATAGGTAAGTTTGTGTACAAATGTGTGGGTAAGTTTGTGTGTATCTATTTATGAGAGTATATGCGTACGCATATATGATAGTGTATGTATCAGTATAAATGAGTGGGTGTAGTATGCACATATGTATCTATGTTAGTCAACAGATTATCCTCATTGCGCATTGAAACATTCAGTACATAAGTGCTCAGGCCCCCCCCCCCCCCCCCCCCCCCTCTTCCCCTTCGGTAAATCCCGCAGGAGTATCAGCTCATGACACCAGTTCTGTGTTGGTTTTCTTATTCTTCTTTAACCTCCTGCATAGTGCTCTTGTCTGGCCACACCACTTTTAACATGTTGTTCTTGCATTTTGATCATTATTGCAGATTCACAATCATCACTTGGTTCTCGCAAACGTCCTACTTCACGTAGAGCCTTAAGAATATCAACACGGTCTATGGCTCATCTGCCCTCCACAGTAGCTTTACCGGCAAGTGGATCCTCTTGTTCATTTCCTTGCAAACCTGCGTCCCCTGGCACAAATATGAAACTGATATGTGCAGCCCCGACCACTTAAGACACTCGAGCCACAGTGTTCGGATCAAGCCCTTTATCTTACTGAGCATCCTCATTGAGTCACTGTGTATGGGTGTATGTGCTTCTACGTATGCATTTACCATCTTTGCTTTTGGGTTTTCCCCCTTTATATGCATTATGTTGTGAACTGTGTCCAGAGTCTGAGGGCTGTGTTGCAAATATACATTCACCAGCGGGGAGTTCTGGTTGTTTGTCCACTTCTGGACATTCGTCTACTTCCAGAACTTGATTTTGCATGCATATCTGTTTTAAAGTTCTGGCTTATTTGTATGCAGACTGTTGGTTCTTTGCCTCTCAGGCAGCTGCGCTCCAGCTTTGAAGAAAACACCCCTAATTAGTTTCTTGGATGATATTCTTGTTTTTTCAATCTGAATTGTTAAGAAATTTAGAAATATTTAAAAACAAACATGAAAACCTTGAGTTTATTGTGGTAGCATAATGTAAAGGTAATGCTCAGTTTTAAAAAAGTTAGCTGCCTATCCTTTACAGGACACTGCAGAACCAACCCCAGCATTTTCGGGCTGTTGTGGTTTTTTTTTTTTGCAAATTTACGTTAGTTTGCCATTACTTTCTGGACGGTCAGTTTCTCTATACCACCGTCGAAACCATCGCAAGGCCCGCAGCTGGGATCGAACCTCTCAGTTCAAAAGTGCAATGTTAAATAGCACCTGAGATCCTTCAGTATAAGCAGCATGACACCTGCTTGCAGGTCAAGGCCTATATAAAATAGGCCACCGAGTCGTGTGCCTCTTCCTACATGCACCAGACTGAAGATTTCAGAAACACTTTACTGTTTTGTTTTAAATTATACCCAGTGATTTGTACTATCATCGTCATGTGCCCTGCCGGTAGGCGTAGGCTGCCATGTTTCATCATTTCTCACCATCACCAGGATCAGCTCAGTGGTTTTTGTCTTGTCTTGCTCCATCCATGCTGCCAGGTCATTTAGGTATTTCTCTTTCGCCTTCTTCTTGCTCTGTTTCCATCAGTGTTGTCAGTTGTTACTAAGTTCTCAAGCCTATTTCTTTTTAGAACATGTTCAGAAAGCTCCGACTGTTACATCTAATTGTTTTAGTAAGTTTATGACTTCTGTCTGTCTCAATGAGAACTGCTTTGTTTGTTTTTCTATCCCTCCATGATATTCTTGGATGTATCTTAGAAACCACTTAAGACTTTTTTCTCATTGCAGTTGACATCGTATTGGTAAAAAAAATTGTGCGTCTTGATAAATGCTACTTTTGTCATGGCATTTCTTGTTCTAATTTCTGGAAGGCCTCTCACATCAATGTTGTGACTGTAATATAGATTTATAATACTGTAGTCCATTTTGGCTGGTATACTGAATGCTTTAAGAGAGTTTAGACGTTTGTGTGAACCAACTGAGAACTGTGAATCTGCGACCAGGGTCAGACTGTAAGAACAACATGTTAAATGGGGTGTCGCCAAACAAGAACACTACGCGGGTAGCTAAAGAAAAAGAATAAATCAACACAGAACTGGTAAAGTTAGCAGCCACAGGCTGCTGGACTTATGGCTTATGGACTGAGTGGTTCAATGTGCAATGAGGATAATCTGTTGACTAACTATTGTAGATGCTCTTTAGAAAGTTTCTGACTAATTTGTGCATCTGTTGCTGTTGTGCTGTAATTATCACCTCTGGTTACAGGAGCCGTCTATATTAGATGCTTCAGAACAAGAGCAGATGGAAGCAGCCATCCAGGCATCCTTGGTGGAGAGCTCCCAACCAGCTGCCCATCAGTATGTGTTTGCTTCCGACTCAGAAGACAGCTCCGATGATGTAGAAACTTTCTCAGATCCCGATGAGGTCATTGTCTCCTCACCGACAGCATCCTCAAATGGGGTTTCTGTAGCTAGAGTGCCAACATCTTCTGGTGGGCCATCGTTGTGTAGGTCAAGCTATGAACGGAGAAGCCCTTACTCAAGACATCGGCAGCAAACATCACACGGTCAGGCTGCTTCATCGTCAGCACCGTCCACATCACGTAACACTTTATCTCCTTCTGCTGGAAGCCGCATACGCCAGTTTGTCCTACCCTCGAACTCTGACAGGGCAGGCAGCAGTCAGGGAGATGCTGGATCTAGCGACTGGCCCAGGGTTTCTCCTTTACATTCTGGTCAAGATAGTCCTCTGGATGTCAACATAGAGAGCTCACTTATCGATATGCTCGGCTGTCGCGAGGCAGAGGTCGGCACACCAGACTCTTTCACACAAGACGACTCACTGTCGAACTCACAACTCTCAACACCAGATAGAGACACACCAGGAGGAACTACAACAGCAAGTCAGGGCTCCAGTGGTCAGTCACCACAGGGCAACAGTTGGACTGATTACCTAGGACATCCTTCAGGTAAGTTTTTGAGGACCATGTCATGTCTGTGTATGTAAAGATCACGGTGGCATAGACACGTGAAACACATTTACATCACCCAGACGAACAGTGGAGGAGAAGGAGATCTTGTCGTGTGTGAATGTAGGGGACACAGTGTCACCTACAAGACCTACTTGTCAGATCTTGTCCTCCGCTAGTTCATGGAAAAGTCCCCTCAAATACATATGATGTTCTGAGATCAGATGTTCTGCCAAGAAATTATATACACTGATTAGATGGCAATTGAGTCACCTCCTAGTTGCTCTGCTCCTGTGCCAACAAAACCCACACGGAATGACCAGCCCTCTCCTTTGTGAAAGCATTGACACTGACTGCAGTCTCAGCAAGTCAAACAGAACCCACCCGCATTAAATGCATAAAGTAACAGTTACAAGTGCCAACACCAACAGTCTGATTCTAGATATGCACTTTATTGTTGGTAAAAGCAGCTGTTACAGTGGATATGTACAGTTCTGTTTGTCAAACCCCTGCCGTGGTGGTGTCATGGTTAGTTCCACCTGCACAGTTGTGGACCTCGGTTCGGTCCTCAGTAGTCAAGGGACTGGAATGATCCTGGTAGTTGGCTCCATAAAATGGATTTCTCATAGTAATTGAAATGATTGCACGCGGAGGTCTGGTCACTGAAATCTTGCTGTCATTACCTAGTTGAGACATACACGTAACACAGGGGAGATTGTTGAGACATGCACATAATACAGGGGAGATTGTTGAGACATGCGCATAACAGTGGAGATTGTTGAGACATGCACATAACAGTGGAGATTGTTGAGGCATGCACATAACAGTGGAGATTGTTGAGACATGCACATAACAGTGGAGATTGTTGAGACATGCACATAACAGGGGAGATTGTTGAGACATGCACATAACAGTGGAGATTGTTGAGACATGCACATAACAGTGGAGATTGTTGAGACATGCACATAACAGTGGAGATTGTTGAGACATGCACATAACAGGGGAGATTGTTGAGACATGCACATAACAGTGGAGATTGTTGAGACATGCACATAACAGGGGAGATTGTTGAGATATGCATATAAAACAGTGAAGATTGTTGAGGCATGCGCGTAACACAGTGGAGATTGTTGAGGCATGCGCGTAACACAGTGGAGATTGTTGAGGCCAGCATGTAACACAGGGGAGATTGTTGAGTCATGCACATAACACAGGGAAGATTGTTGAGACATGCATGTAACACTAGGGAGATTGTTGAGTCATGCACATAACACCAGGGAGATTGTTGAGTCATGCACATAACACCAGGGAGATTGTTGAGTCATGCATGTAACACTAGGGAGATTGTTGAGACATGCACTTAACACCAAGGAGATGGTTGGGACATGCACTTAACACCAAGGAGATGGTTGGGACATGCACGTAACACTAGGGAGATTGTTGAGACATGCACATAACACCAGGAAGATTGTTGAGACATGCACATAACACCAGGAAGATTGTTGAGACATGCATGTAACACTAGGAAGATTGTTGAGACATGCATGTAACACCAGGAAGATTGTTGAGACATGCACATAACACCAGGGAGATTGTTGAGACATGCACATAACACCAGGGAGATTGTTGAGACATGCATGTAACACCAGGAAGATTGTTGAGACATGCATGTAACACCAGGAAGATTGTTGAGACATGCACATAACACCAGGAAGATTGTTGAGACATGCACATAACACCAGGGAGATTGTTGAGACATGCACATAACACCAGGGAGATTGTTGAGACATGCATGTAACACCAGGAAGATTGTTGAGACGTGCACTTAACACCAGGGAGATTGTTGAGACATGCATGTAACACCTGGGAGATTGTTGAGACATGCACATAACACCAGGGAGATTGTTGAGACATGCACATAACACCAGGGAGATTGTTGAGACATGCATGTAACACCAGGGAGATTGTTGAGACATGCACTTAACACCAGGAAGATTGTTGAGACGTGCACTTAACACCAGGGAGATTGTTGAGACGTGCACTTAAGACCAGGGAGATTGTTGAGACATGCATGTAACACCAGGAAGATTGTTGAGACGTGCACTTAACACCAGGGAGATTGTTGAGACATGCATGTAACACCTGGGAGATTGTTGAGACATGCACATAACACCAGGGAGATTGTTGAGACATGCACATAACACCAGGGAGATTGTTGAGACATGCATGTAACACCAGGGAGATTGTTGAGACATGCACTTAACACCAGGAAGATTGTTGAGACGTGCACTTAACACCAGGGAGATTGTTGAGACGTGCACTTAAGACCAGGGAGATTGTTGAGACATGCATGTAACACCAGGGAGATTGTTGGGTCATGCACATAACACCAGGGAGATTGTTGAGACATGCACGTAACACAGGGAAGATTTTTGAGACATGCACGTAACACAGGGAAGATTTTTGAGACGTGTGTCAACAGAGAGATAATACATGTCTTAGCCCATGACTGCCGGCTTGTGTTCTGCAGCTTCATGTCCAGTTTTTTTCTATCCCCAGACCCGGTCAGCAGCATCATCATCAGGTTCCCCAACAACACACGAGAGCAGGTCCAGCTTCCATGCAGCTCCCAGCTTCAGGTCAGTTTGCTTTTGTTGACTCCCGGTCAGTTTGCTTTTGTTGATTCCCGGTCAGTTTGCTTTTGTTGACTCCCGCTCAGGTTGCTTTTTTTTACTCCCTGTCAGTTTGCTATTTTGTTGACTCATGGTTAGTTTGCTTTTGTTGACTCCCGGTCATTTTGCTTTTGTTGACTACCTGTCAGTTTGCTTTTGTTGACTCCCTGTCAGTTTGCTTTTGTTGATTCGCAGTCAGTTTGCTTTTGTTGACTCATAGTCAGTTTGTTTTTGTTGACTCCCGAGCAGTTAGTTTTTGTTGACTTCTGGTCAGCTATCTCTGTGTACCCGCTATTGTAGGCAATGTTTAGTCAGCTTTCTCTGACTCCCGCTATTGTAGCCAATGTCTCATAAGCTTTCTCTGACTCCCGCTGTTGTATTTAATGTCTGGTCAGCTTTCTCTGACTCCCGCTGTTGTATTCAATGTCTGGTCAGGTTTCTCTGACTCCCGCTATTGTAGCTAGTGTCTTGTCAGCTTTCTCTGACTCCCGCTTTTGTAGCCAGTGTCTTATCAGCTTTCTCTGACTCCCGCTGTTGTATTCAGTGTCTGGTTGGCTTTCTCTGACTCCCGTTGTTGTATTCAATGTCTGGTCAGCGCTGTTGTATTCAGTGTCTGGTCAGCTTTCTCTGACTCCCGCTATTAAAGCCAATGTCTGGTCAGCTTTCTCTGACTCCCGCTGTTGTAGCCAATGTCTGGTCAGCTTTCTCTGACTCCCGCTATTATAGCCAATGTCTGGTCACCTTTCTCTGACTCCCGCTGTTGTATTCAGTGTCTGGTCAGCTTTCTCTGACTTCCGCTGTTGTATTCAGTGTCTGGTCAGCTTTCTCTGACTCCCGCTATTATAGCCAATGTCTGGTCAGCTTTCTCTGACTCCCGCTATTATAGCCAATGTCTGGTCAGCTTTCTCTGACTCCCGCTATTGTAGTTAATGTCTGGTCAGCTTTCTCTGACTCCCTCTATTATAGCCAATGTCTGGTCAGCTTTCTCTGACTCCCGCTATTGTAGCCAATGTCTGGTCAGCTTTCTCTGACTCCCGCTATTATAGCCAATGTCTGGTCAGCTTTCTTTGACTCCCGCTATTATAGCCAATGTCTGGTCAGCTTTCTCTAACTCCCGCTATTGTAGCCAGTGTCTGGTCAGTTTTCTCTGACTCCCGCTATTGTACTCAATGTCAGGTCAGTTTTATCTTATTCTTTCTGTTGTACTCAGTGTCTGGTCACTTCTCATGTGATCAGCCTCTTAGGAAGACAGTCAACGCAAGGGATGCTGGGTTAGCCAGTGTTTGGCCAGCTGACGAGGGGACAACGCCACCTGGGAGCACTTGAAGGAAGGAGGCATCAGACTTCACAGTACAGGGAGCTCTAGTGTTGTATCAGGTGTCTGGCTGATCCCACACTGGGACAGTTGACAGAAGGAGACTTAACAGTACAAGGTCTTGTGTTGCTTCATTAGATTTGTATCACTGTAGATTTGTGGCAAAGCAAGTTTCATAAATCATTGACACATACATTCATAGGCCATGAATTGCACTTATAGAATCACAAGATACTAGCAGTTGTAGGGGGCACTATACAATAAATAGTGAAGAAAATTAATCATTTTTTCCCCCCAAAGAATCCCATGGCTAGTTGCCTAAACTTATACTTAGTAAACAAAAATGTTTGAGGTTCTACCCTTCCCCCCACCTTTCTCTCTTCTATCACTTTCTCTCTCCCTTAGTTTCTTCATGTCTGTCTTTTAATATAATTTTTTCTTATTTCCTCTTTAATTCCACCCCCCCCCCCCCCTCCTTTTCTTGCATACTTCTGTCAGTTTCTTTTCCCCTTGCTTGTCTCTATTATTCCTAGACAAAGGGAGGAGGTGAAGGTTTTTGTGGCACAGAAGCTGGTTGGCCTTTATCAGACAGATTAGAGGGCCATGTGTACAGGCAGATTAGAGGGCCATGTGTACAGGCAGATGACAGGGCCGTGTGTACAGGCAGATTAGAGGGCCATGTGTACAGGCAGATTAGAGGGCCATGTGTACAGGCAGATTAGAGGGCCATGTGTACAGGCAGATTAGAGGGCCATGTGTACAGGCAGATTAGAGGGCCATGTGTACAGGCAGATTAGAGGGCCATGTGTACAGTCAGATTAGAGGGCCATGTGTACAGGCAGATTAGAGGGCGATGTGTACAGGCAGATGAGAGGGCCATGTGTACAGGCAGTCTGGCCCTGGTAGCATGTAGGCGTTGTGTGGCCTAGCTTCCATAGAGCTGCACACACACGAGCCACACTGCATCAACAGCACTGGTGTGCCATACACAGATTATCTATAGATTTACCCTGAGTTATCAGCACTGGTGAACCATCCACAGATTATCTACAGAATTACCCTGAGCTATCAGCACTGGTGTACAACCAAAGATTATCTACAGAATTACCCTGAGTTATCAGCACTGGTGTACCATACACAGATTATCTACAGAATTACCCAGATTTTTCCGCACTAGGTTACCGTCCACAGCTTATTTACAGAATTACCTTGAGTTATCATACATGTACCCTGTAGAATCAACCCTGAATTATCATGTATGTATCACTTACAGTCACCACAGACCTATGCATACGTATCACCTGCAATAACTACAGACGTATGCACAAATATTGCCTCTAGTCACTACAAGTGTATGCATACATATCACCTACAATCACTAGTGGCTCATCATACCAATGTCATCGTGTTATTTGGTTTCTCCTCAGGCTTTGATCCTGTATTGTTCAGGTCAAGGATTCCCAGCTGACAAGTATGAACTGGTGACCAACTACCCTCGACGCCGGCTGTCTCAGATGGTCAGCACCACCTCGCTCCAGGACGCAGGACTTCACTCACAGGAGACCGTCTTTGTGCAGGACATCTAGTGACAGGAGTGGCAGTACAGCCTCTTGTCACACAATCTCTAGGGACATCTCTTATCACAGTTTCATTGGGTCATCCCTTGTATTGTTACAACTTTGGGTATCTCTTATCACATTGGAACTTGGGGTATCTCTTGTTGCATTAGATTTTGGGGTATCTCTTATCACAGTGTCACTTGGGTCATCTCTTATCACATTGTCACTTGAGTCATATCTTGTTACATTATCACTTAGGTCATCTCTTGCCAAATTGCCATCTCTTGTCACTTGGATCATGTCTTGTCATATTGTCATTTAGTCATCTCTTCTCATATTGTCACTTAGGTCAACTCTTGCCACATTGCTGTTTGGGTCATCTCTTCTGATTAGATTATCTCTTGTCAACTGGGTCATCTCTTGTCACATTGCTACTCTGGTCATCTCTTGTGGCATTTCTGCTGTGGCTTCTCTTATCATCACTCAGAGAGTTTTATGGTTACATCATAGCTGAAATACCATGTCACATCATCGCTGGCAGCCTTTTGTCGTACTTCGTCACTTTGTGGTTATTGCATCATCATATGTGGCTGGCTGTAGAGTCCAGAAACAACAGCGGAGGTCTGTGAAAGAACTGAGCTTGCACTAGTCATTGATTTTGACCAGATACCAGTCATTGTTAGCACTGAAACATATTTAGCCAGGTACCAGTCGTTGTTAGCACTGAAACATATTTAGCCAGGTACCAGTCATTGTTATCACTTAAACATATTTGGCCAGATACCTGTTTGTTAGCACTGAAACATATTACGTCAAGTGACGTAAATTTTTAACATAAACATATTTGGCTAGGAATGCATCCAATGTTAACACTGAAACATATTTGTCCAGGTAGCATTCATTGTCGACACAAACATATTTGGCCAGGAATTCCCTCAGAATTAACACTGAAGCATGATGAGCAGCCAGAAAGACATATTTTTAAATTGAAATATAAGATTGAGCCAAAGTTACATCTTATTTTGGCATTGAGATGTTACATGTGGCCAGGAATGAATTACTTTACTCTGATATGTATATTTTTGAGATGGAATATTGTGCAGAAATTCTTACCAGAAGTGCGGGTAGAAAATTGTAAATATTGTCTTTGAGTGGGTATGCGTGTGACAGCGAATGATCTGTAATAAAACGAAACAAAAAACAAAACAAATGTATTGTCACTGAGCCATTTATTGGATGTGGATGTGTCTCTTAATGTTGTAGAACAAAAAACATTGTTTTACGTTCTCCAGTGCTGTCCCAGGTGGTTGGTTTTATTACCTTTTTTTATCATCCTGTAGCAGGTCCTTTGAAAAACATCGTGATCTCTCGTCAGCTTTCCCACCTCATGTACTTTCATATTCGAGGAGTCGCTTGTGTCCTGTGCCCTTCTTTATGTTTATCAACCCCTGCCCCTCCTTCCTGGTACCGTGCCTTCTGGTATTATTTTTTTCCAGTCCACATTAGTGCTTGATATGGCCAAAATATTCCAGATTGTGAGACAAGATGTTGTTTATTAGACAATCTTCCTTGATGTTTAGATCTTTTAGAATGTCAGCATTTCTTCACTTCTTTGTCCATGATATTCTGAGAATCTTTCTATAACATTTCAGCTTAAAGTTCCTACTATCTTCTTGAAGACTAGTCCATGACCCACATCCATATATTGCTATAGGGAAGATGCATGCTCTCAGAATTGTAATTTGTATTTCCTTGTTGGTGCTTAACCATAGACTTTTAATGCTGTTCAATTTTTGCATTGCTATGGCTATCATACTTGTGTTGTTTTCTGTCAGTCTTTATTGCTAACAATTATAGAGCCTACACATTCCAATTCAAGTTTATGGCAGTTTCAATTTCTTCATCATTTATTGTTATTTTTGGGTGACAGCAAGTTGTGTATGTTCACTGTGTTTTTGGAAAGATATGATTTAATTTTCTGTTTCCTTTACATTGTACGAAAGGTGGGCTGTGTCATCTGCATAGCGAAGTTCCGGAATACGGTTGCCACCATATATATATATATATATATATATATATATATATATATATATATATATATATATATATATATATATAATATATATATATATATATATATATATATATATATATATATATATAAATATATATATATATATATATATATATATATATATATATATATATATATATATATATGTATATATATATATATATATATATATATATATATATATATATATATATATATATATATATATATATATATATATATATAAAAGATAACCAATGTGTAATCCTACTCTTTGCCTAAAAAAATTAAATGAACCCACTTTATGCCCCAGACATTTGGGTCAATCCATTATCTGCTTCAGACAGTTGTATGATCCCATGTGGATCTTTGGTAACACACCCTGCCATTTGAAACACTGGGATCTTTGATTAACACAGCTTCCTGTCTAGAAGACTGGGATCTTTGATTAACACAGCTTCCTGTCTAGAAGACTGGGATCTTTGATTAACACAGCTTCCTGTCTAGAAGACTGGGATCTTTGATTATCACAGCTTCCTGTCTAGAAGACTGGGATCTTTGATTATCACAGCTTCCTGTCTAGAAGACTGAGATCTTTGATTATCACAGCTTCCTGTCTAGAAGACTGGGATCTTTGATTATCACAGCTTCCTGTCTAGAAGACTGGGATCTTTGATGAACACAGCTTCCTGTCTAGAAGACTGGGAACTTTGATTATCACAGCTTCCTGTCTAGAAGACTGGGATCTTTGATTATCACAGCTTCCTGTCTAGAAGACTGGGATCTTTGATGAACACAGCTTCCTGTCTAGAAGACTGGGATCTTTGATGAACACAGCTTCCTGTCTAGAAGACTGGGATCTTTGATTATCACAGCTTCCTGTCTAGAAGACTGGGATCTTTGATTATCACAGCTTCCTGTCTAGAAGACTGGGATCTTTGATTATCACAGCTTCCTGTCTAGAAGACTGGGATCTTTGATGAACACAGCTTCCTTTCTGGAATACTGGGATCTTTGATGAACACAGCTTCCTGTCTAGAAGACTGGGATCTTTGATGAACACAGCTTCCTGTCTAGAAGACTGGGATCTTTGATTATCACATCTTCCTGTCTAGAAGACTGGGATCTTTGATGAACACAGCTTCCTGTCTAGAACACACTGGGATCTTTGATTAAAACAGCTTCCTATCTGGAACACTGGGATCTTTGATTAAAACAGCTTCCTATCTAGAAGACTGGGATCTTTGATTATCACAGCTTCCTGTCTAAAAGACTGGGATCTTTGATTAAAACATCCTGTCTGGAACAC
The DNA here is from genome assembly GCA_905116865.2 of Candidula unifasciata. Taxonomy (NCBI): domain Eukaryota; kingdom Metazoa; phylum Mollusca; class Gastropoda; order Stylommatophora; family Geomitridae; genus Candidula; species Candidula unifasciata. The sequence goes on along the minus strand of CAJHNH020000335.1, from coordinate 1,345,054 downwards.
TGGGATCTTTGGTAATGCAGCCTCTTGTTTAACACTCTGACCTTTAGTGCAGACTCCCATCAGAAACTCCTTGATCTGAGACATACTCCCACCTGGGACAGTTGACAGCTGTTCCATTTCAATATCTTACCTGGTTCATAGGGCTGTAAGGTGAAACACAATCTAACACACCTTGAGCTGAGGAAATGAACCAGTCTTCTCCATTGTTATCTTCATCATTGTCTGCTGCTGCTGCTTCTCCACCCCTTGTGTTATTTCTTCTTTCTTCTGCTCCAGTTGAAGCTAGCGCAAGTGTACAGTTGGTGTCAGTGTCTGTAATGCAACATGCTTCCATCTCTTAAAGACATTAAGCAAAAGTTATACAGATTCGACAAATGCCTGAAGACACTAAGACGCTGATAAATGCCAGGTAGAATGATCTCAAATCACATATCTGCAGACAGTGGAGGAAGGGCACTGGTTCTAGACCAGCCTTGAGTAAGTCTTCCCAGGGTAGAGATTGAAAAATTAAACAAGTCTACACTCTGACATAGAAATAGACAGAACAAGCCAGCTGCTTACTTTCAGACTTATGACTAGACAGACTAAACTAACCAGCTGCTTACAGCCAGACACATGACTAGACAGACTAAACAACCCAGCTTCCTACATCCACACAGCTTCTATCAATACACCTCTACGACCCTAATGGTCCAAGTGTTATGTTATCTTCTTATTAGTTTACACTATCAATGATATGTCCCTTATTATCATCATCAGTTGTGAGGTGGCGTAGGCGACCATGTCTCTGCACCGATATCGGGCCGTGGTATTTTGAATCGCTTCCACTGCTAATATTCCTCCATGCCATGGCACCAAAAGCATACACAAGCTTTGTAAATTAGATCTTTGCCAACAATTCTTGGCATGTCATACAGAGACCACATCACAAATAACGAGGCTCCCCTCATAACAGCACAATGGCAACTCTGCGCCTCTCTTAACTACAGTGAAAAGGCGGAAAATGCAATGGTATGGACATGTAATAGTATCTAATGGCCTCTCAAAAACAATACTGCAGGGTTCAGTAGAGGGAAGGAGAAGATGAAGTCCAAGAAAGACCTGGATACAGAACCTAACTCTTCTTCTTCTTCTTTGCGTTCACCAGCTGTACCCTCTGGCGTAAAGTTCTGGTTGTTCGTCCACTTCTGGACTGCAGTCCTGCTCCAGAACCTGAGTGTTGCGTGTGCATCAGTTTTACAGATCTGATTCAATTGAATGCAGACTGCTGGTTCCTCTCAGGCAGATGCACTCCGACTTCAAAGGAAGCTCCCCAGTTAGTCGACTCAAACGACATGCTTTTGGGTAGTCAGTGGGTCTTTTCTTGTTTTCCCTATAATAGGGCCCCGGAACCCACACGGGGGAGAACCTAACTGACGTGACAGGCCTCAGTCACGCAACTATGAGGTCCATTGCATCTGACCGTCAAAGCTGGAGCCGTCTGATCAGACAGTGAACAGAAAATGGTGACCCAAAGACACGCAGTGTTACGGAATGATGATACCATCGCAAGAGGCGATCAAGCACCGTCTCTCTTGTTCTGCCTCTTCGACTGTTGATCTCCCCAGTCATCGCGATGTGCAATGCCCCTCGTCTCACCACATGACCGAAGTATACAGTCTATTTCTTATAATCTTATATAGTTTCCTAATTTTATCAGCATTTTCAGGCAGTCGTCGTTAGTCCCTGTCTGTCCCCGGCTGAGAAACGACATCCCCACAGCCCCCAAGTTTTTGTTGTTGTTGTTGTTAACTCACACTCCGAGATTCACAACCACACAGCAAATTTAGTTCAACATAACATTTTGTTAACTGACACTCCAAGATTCAAAACCACACAGCAACTTTAGTTCAACATACCATTTCTTTGCGCTGTTTCTTATGTTTAATGAGAGAGACCTGGTGCATACAATATTGTTTTTGATCTTTTGATACGTAGCTGCTTGAAAAATATATTGGATTTAAAAAAAATAATTTGGCTTTGCTTCAACATAACGTTTGTTGCGTAATAAAGTTTATCTGTTCTCTTTACACAGTTCAGTTAGCATCGTACATATTCTGTTGATATAATTTCTCATGTCGTTATACCGTTAGCTGCTTTCGTATTATGTTAACCTAATTTCTGCAAACTTTAGAGTATTGGGGTAGGGAAAGGAAAGGGGGGGGGGGGGGTAGTATTTCGTTAACTATGTATTTCCGCCGTCCTTTTTATTTTCAACCATAAGCTCGCAATTTCAGCGAGCTTTGGCACATCTTATCAAAGGAGTCGAGGTGTCTAAACTATCTGTGGCACATCTTATCGAAGGAGTCGAGGTATCTAAACTATCTGTGGCACATCTTATCGAAGGAGTCGAGGTATCTAAACTATCTCGGCCGCTATTGCGTCTCCATGCAAGTTCAGATTCTGTTCACACCCCCAACCCCCCCCCTCCCCCAATCCATTTTTGATGCCCACCAGAGGCTGACACAGGCTGTACCTGCTTATGTTTCGGTGCTCGGATTTAGTCCGACTTACGTTTGCGTCAACTGCAAGCGAAAGTCGAGAACCCTAAACGATCTGACGATTCTATCTGAGGCATTACAGCAGAGGTTGTCTGACAAGTGACCCTTAACGACCCCAGGAACGCACAAGTAGCGATAAACACGCGGTGACACAAAGTGCCACTATTCAGATGAAAAACACCCGGGTACAAGTCCCAGAAACCCCGTTCAACCGTTAGATTATATTAGGGCCCCCGACTACAGCCGGAGTAGTGCTGTAGAATATAAAATTTGCGTCCCATATTGGGGCGAGTTTAGAGGTCTGAGTGAAAACCAGGGGGAGGAGGAGTCAAAACGCATCATTATAATTCTACGTTGAATTCTTTGGATGCACTCTCATAAACTCGGTTAGTTCGTTATGTGAAGAACAAACAAAACGTCGAATGTTATTTTTACTCAGCCAGCATGAATGATAAACTACATTTGAACAAGGGAAACAATTCAAATTACCTGACTCCAACAATACATATACATAGTTACTTCCCTTTTATAGTAATTTCAAAGCCTGGCATCTACCAACTGAGATTTATTGATTAGCACTCTTTAGATTAAGACAGAGAGAGCGAGCGAGAGAGAGAGAGAGAGAGAGAGAGAGAGAGAGAGAGAGAGAGAGAGAGAGAGATTTAGTAAGTATGGTCATGCGTCCCAGTATACTTATTTCTGTACCGAGGCGCTGTCGTTATTTGGAGGTGACAGGGTCTATTCCCGGCTTGGTAACTATAACTTTTGACTGTTGTGGTGTCTGGAATGTCCTGCTAGTTCTCTTCTTTTTGAAATGAGTTTTGTCTCTTTGTATTTGTGTAGCGTCAGGGGCTATCCAGATACCCACCCGCCGGGTCTAGGGGTAACTTATAACCGCTTGATGGAGCTCGAAAACAATGTGCTGTATATTTCTACTGTTGAACGGTGTTTCCCAGATGCACACTTGTTTGGTCCTTGAAGTGGTAATCCCACAGTTATGAATGACGAAACTTGAAAAAGGGTTTCCTATCTGTTTATTTCTGTGTCTTTCCCGTCATGTTTTTAACGCATTTACAAGTCACATGACAAGTCCTGGCTTCCAGTGACTGCGATAATAACTAGTTTTTGCTTTGATAAATACAATTAGGTTGTGTGTGGTTGTGTGCCCTCGTGTGTAGGTGTGTGCGATGTGTACGGTCATGTGTGGTTGTGTGCCCTCCTGTGTAGGTGTGTGCGATGTGTACGGTCGTGTGTGGTTGTGTGCCCTCGTGTGTATGAGTGTGCGATGTGTACGGTCGTGTGTGGTTGTGTGCGGTTGTGTGTGGCTGTGTGGGTTTATGTGCGGTCGTGTGTGGTTGTATGCCGTCGTGTGTGGCTGTGTGCTGATATGAAAGGTTGTGTCGGATTATACCGAACGTCTACTGTTAGTATACTTTATAATGCAGTCGATAAAAGATTTACCACTTCCGATCAATATGGCCGATAGGCTCATTACTGCTTCTTTAGACACAACAAGTTTTTGCTTTTAACAATATTCAGCCGTTGATTTGGTTTCATGTAGTTCCGCCACCAATTACAGTGCTGAGTGCATGGCGCGACACTGTGAGCTGCGAATATAATTTGGAACGCTTTTCTGCAGCGGGGTTGGTTTGTGAACTGCAGATTTACAAAATGGCGAGTGTCCTGTTGCCCAAGACCTTAACAGTTTCGGTTTACAGCACACGTGCGTCATTCGCATCGCAGAAGCTGGAATTTTCCAGAAAACATGTCACCAGTAAGAATATTACTGCAGGAAACTGAGTACCTAGAGAGGTACCCGCAGTGCCACGTAATGAAGAAATTTATTGGTTAATGGTTGAGTGTTGGGGGTCATGTGCTGCGACAAAGAGAAAACGTCACACATCACCAAATCTACCATATATCACCAATACTATATTCCTTTCCAAAGTTGTGACCAAATAAAAATTTAAAACAAATTTAAAACAAACAAACAAACAGACACACACACACACACACACAAACCTGCATCCCAGTAACTTTGCGATGAAGACTAGAAATTAAACATGCCGCCTGTTAATAATGTCCTTGTAGAAAAATCATGATAAAACATCTGGTTTTTATTTTTCCTTATTTTAGTAATAAAAAATCGGATACATTGATACAACGCACACAGTTAGCATGTTTACTGTAAATGGCTTGCGGTGCAGCTGGCAAACATCAAACTGCCCGCGTTTTTGGAGGTAATCCGTACTAGAAACTGAGGCACACGTATTTTGAATAGCGAAGTGGATACTTCATGTACTGCCCTAATGTTTGTTGCTGGTCTCATAAAACGTTGACGATTTGTGTCAAGTATTGCCTATTCTCTCCCCCCCCCCCCCCAACCCCCTTTCCCTCGTTAATACATAAAGTACTAGTCAGACAAAAATCAAAGAAATTCGCCGCTGTGAAAAAACGGCAGCAACTGAGCAGTAGTAAATTACGAAATCATAAAGTTAAAGTGAATCTAAAACTATGTGTAAAAGTTCGTGTTGAACCGTACAGGAATTGCTAAGATGTTTGTTAATGTTTGATGGCAGGACTTTGGGATCGGACGATACCACACACCACCAACTGTGGCAGATAACAGTGACAGAAAATACTTTCTTGGACCATCTCATTAGATAAACGACGGTCTGTCAAAGGGAGACACTGGGAGATAATCTGTGCCTCCTGGAGGAGAGCGAACCTGCAGTTTATCGCAGGGGATGCAGGGGGTGCATGGGGTTGCAAGGGTTGCAGGGGAAGCGGACAGTATGCTAATTTCTCCGCTGCGACTAATGAGCGTCTCATCCCGTAATTGCAGCAGCCATTGTCCAAACTGTCGTCTGCTGGTTTGAGCAGATGTATTCCTGTGTGTCTGCCCTTGGCAACCGCAGGCAAAATCAAGCGTGTCCTACCGTGGCGATAGTGATCGTTGGTTACATTTGACTTCATTATGATTTAGACGTCAGCGGTAGATGTGTTGCAAACATTTCAGCCGAGCTGCCACATAACATATACAACATTCAATCATTCTTAGGTTATGGTCGCTATCTTTCTCCCCTTTCACCTCTCTGAGCCCATTTATCTTATATATATAGCTGCGCCGGTGAGTCCACGGATGCACTTTGTGCGGATATCATGGGGATTGTTACCAGTGGTAGGGAGTTCCTGCTTTGTGTGGCGCTTCGACAGGTGGTTAACCGTTCTGTGGACAGAGAACAGGCCATACGGGATTACATTCGGTGCATTTAGTGCATTTCGGTGTATCCTCTCAAGTTAAAAATTTTTTAAATAATATATTTTATTGGCGTTGACTATAATAATAATAATAATAATAATAATAATAATAATAATAATAATAATAATAATAATAATAATAATAATAATAATAATAATAGTAATAAAACATATTCAAGTAAGATTGAAAACAAAGAATTTAGACTCTGTAAATGTCGCCTGGGTTAACCTCCAATTTATACAAATGACTAAACTTTATTGGCATCCATTAGGCAGCCGCTGGACGTTAGGCAAGAGATAGCTCACATAATGCAGATTTTCGTCACTGCACCCCCAGCCATTCAGTCCAGCATCACTCGAACCTCCTCCTCAGTATACCCTCATCTGTACAAGCCATGTGTGAACTATAAAACAAAGATGACAACACAGAAATGCCAGTGTAGTCACACGAAACTAACTGGGAAGGCTAACCAGGGCAAGAAAAGCCTGCAGAAGTCGGATGTGTCGGCCGAAAGAAAGGCGCTAATATCTCAGCCAAGCTGTAAACTGGCACAGCGCATTTAAGCCTTCACTTGAACGAAATTGTCCACCCTTAAGTGTCCCCGCCTTCAAGATTGCCAGCTTCAAGCGTTTGTAATATTTAACAAGGGAGGCGTCGTGGTGGATGGTTAGAGAACTGGTTTGACCGCTGTGTGGTCACGGTTCCAGTCTCATGAACTTAGTGTGCGTGCGTGTGTGTGGTTGTGTGCGCGTGTCTCACAATATATACGAGTGTATACATGAGAACTGCGCGCGCGCGCGCGCGTGTGTGTGTGTGAGAGTGTGTGGTCTCTCTGTGTCTATCCGTCTCTGTTATTCTCTGTGTCTTGCTCTCTATCTATCTTTCTATCTCCGAATCTCTGTCTCTCCGAGTGAGTGTTTGTGTCTGACTGTATATTTGTGAGTGTGTGTAAGTTTGTGTCTCCCCCCCCCCCCCTTTGCCATATCTGGGTGCGTGTATATCTACATGTATGCGAGTATGCCTGTGTGTCTAGGTTTGTCCGCGTATGTGTTTCTGCTTCTGTGTCTAATCAAGCATATGTTTGAGTACAACCATCCAAACATACGCATGCTTCAAGCGCCAGCCTATGTCTTTCTATTTGTATGTACGTGCGCGTGTATTTCTGTATCTTTAAACGTATGTGTGTGTTTATTTCTGCTTTTGTGTTTCACTCAGTCAGTTAGCCTCTCTCTCTCTCTCTCTCTCTCTCTCTCTCTCTCTCTCTCTCTCTCTCTCTCTCTCTCTCTCTCTCTCTCGCGCGCGCGCTCTCTTTCTTTCATTTTTTCCCCACTACGTGTATGCATATTTGCTAGAAATAAAATTTCGATTACAAAAATGATAGCAATCAAGAAAGCAAACGATCAAAGCGGAGAGAAATTTTACAAGAAAAATGATAACAAAGAAACAAGATGTATTCAAGAAAGAACGTTTGAGGTGATGGCGACAATGGACAAATGGCAGCCATTACCGGAAGTTCAGACAAAATGTGGACCCTGATCCTGTGCCAGATAAGCATCGACAAGATGGCGACCTTTGGTTGCGTGGCCTGATCCGGGAATTAAGAAAATGGCCGACAGTGTCTTCTTATCGGGGTGAGATATCCCAAGCTGGGATCTTTTGGACAGATGGCTATCTTGTGGACATCTCGGCGGTTTCAGGCCGAAATTTATATATTTCTGCATTCTCTGTCTCTTCCGTCAGCTGTGAATGAGAGCTTCGTGTAGCTACCGCGACGTAGAGTGGGCAGTTATGTGTGCGTGTGTTTGTACACTATACACACACACACACACATACATACATACATACATACATACATACATACATACATACATACATACATACATACATACATACATACATACATACATACATACATACATACATACATACATACATACATACATACATACATACATACATACATACATACATACATACATACATACATACATACATACATACATACATACATATCATACATACATACATACATACATACATACATACATACATACATACATACATACATACATACATACATACATACATACATACATACATACATACATACATACATACATACATACATACATACATACATACATACATACATACATACATACATACATACATACATACATACATACATACATACATACATACATACATACATACATACATACATACATACATACATACATACATACATACATACATACATACATACATACATACATACATACATACATACATACATACATACATACATACATACATACATACATACATACATACATACATACATACATACATACATACATACATACATACATAAAAACACACACAAGCACACACACACTCGATTTAATTGCCAGGCTTCGCCCGGGATAGTGATAGAAAGCTTACATTTTCCGTCCTCTACCCCATCTTGGTCTTCACCGCTGCCCTATATGTGGGCCTAGTGGAAACTCTACGGTGCCAGTACAACATTAGCATTCTGTCATTAAGTTTCTCTTAGAGGCCCTCGTTTCCGCAAGCCGTTATTGTCCCATTTCAGTACATGTTTGGTAATTGTCTATTCGTCTCTTCTCTAAATTGTCTATAGCAAATAATCTTTGTGTTTTAACGTAGGTAAAGAGCTGGCCCCTGAGTCACGGTACGGGCCTCCTAGACCAGATGTTTCCATGTTAGTGCTACAACCAACAGCAGCAGCGCCAACCGTGCAAAGACCTGTTTGTTCTCTGACCGTGCGGCCACGACTCATGGTTGCAATTCGGCTTACTGTGAGTACCCCAAATCCGACCGAGAAAGCAACTACCCTCTCTAACGCACTGGAGCCCCAAGGGAACCAAAGCACCCACTGTAGGGAAATACTGACTTAACTAATACGCTAACTAGGTATTATCTTCAAAGTAAAAAAGGACCCTTTTCCGACAGATTGGGCATTATCATCTTCTTTTTCATCATCGCGTACCGGCAGTAAACTCTGAAGTTCTGGTTGTTTGTCCATTTCAGGACTCTAGACATATTCCACAACCTAAGTGTCGAATGCACATCCGTTTTACAGGTCTAAGTCATTTGTATGTATACTGTTAGTCCTTCGCCTCTCAGGCAGATGTACTCCGAGTTCGAAGGAAGCTTCTAGTTAGTCGACTTTTATGCCAGGCTTTGGGGTAGCCAGTGGGTCTATCCTTGTCCCCCCCCCCCCCACCCACAATAGGGTCTCGAACCCACACGGGGAGTACTGGCCGACTGCCTTTACCTCCCAGAACTTTATCTGATACCTATTTAAGGCTGGGTAGACCCTAGAAGTCAAGGTAACTTTTGAAGAAACATGCAGCTCTGTTCGGATGTGAAGTCGTGAGGTTTTTTAATTGAGTGATAATTAATTGTAGTTACTCTATTATAACGTTATAAATTTTATTTTAGTGCTTGGACCATCTGTTGCAGAACGTGATGAGAACAAGGAAACGGAATATATACACAATTCCACTACAGAGAATAAAAATAAAAAATCTGCGTTAGTAACACTAGTATATACCCCCGTGTGGGTTCCGGGGCCCCATTGTGGGGGAAAACAAGAATAGACCCACTGCCTCCCCAAAAGCATGTCGTAAGAGTCGACTAATTGGTGAGCTTCCTTTGAAGTCGGAGTGCATCTGCCAGGAGAGGCAAGGAACCAACAGTCTGTATTCAAGAGAATGAGATCTGTAAAACTGATGCACACGCAACACTCAGGTTCTGGAGCAGGACTGCAGTTCAGTAGTGGACGAGCAACCAGAACCTTCCGCCAGAGTGTACAGCTGGTGAACGCGAAGAAGAAGAAGACTAGTATATAGAAAATGTGACAGACATGTGACAGATAGCGACATGTATACTAGATAAAATAATAAAGTTTTAAGCATAAAGTCAGTGGGGCTTTTTGTTTGTAACGTGGAGCAGTCCCATGCTTGAGATGTTCCTCCCTCAGATGATAACCCTGGAGCGGATGAGCTACCAACAACAGAAATTGTGTGGCTCTGATCTACCTGCAAGTTTTTCTCCTTGTCTCTGCCGCTGCCGTATCTTTAGTTATTGCCCCTGAGGGCATCTAAGCACGTATTGCCTACAGTAATACAAACACCAGTATTTAACATTTTGGCAAATGGACAACTGTATTGTTCTCTTTTTCAATCTTGATCCAGAACTTGGACTTTGCGTGCACATCTGTTTAATAGACGTATGCAGACGTATACCTCTGCCATTAAACACACACACACACACACACACACACACACACACACACACACACACACACACACACACACACACACACACACACACACACACACAACACACATACTCAAGGGAGATAACATTGTAATTCAATGTGTAAAATTAATTTTTAAAAGGACGTAAAAGAGAAGCAATATTCAAATGGGTAAAAGCCGAGCCAAAGTTTACTTTTAGTGATTGCAGTATTTATTATAAGAAATGCCCATACATCTGGTCGTCAATAGCACTGTTGAATTTAACACTGAAGGCTTAATGGCAACTGAAAATCGAACTCTACTCTCAGTACCAAGCAAAATATTTTGTAAAATCATTATAACGCGGTTTGAAAAAGGAATAGATAAATACCTACGAGTGGAACAAGCAAGCAAGATATAGTATATATTTCTCGTCCTTTTTAGGGTGAAATTTTCCGTTATTTGACGCCCTACTCTGGCTCTTGCCGGCGGCTGCAATATAGCCCGGCCATAAATATGGCCTAATGGCTAAACGCGGTTTCTGAGACCTCTCCACGGTGATCCTCATCCACATGGTGGCACATTGTGTCATCGGGTGTTTATGGCTTGTGTGATGTCCTAGTTGAGTAGAAAGTCAGTCAGTCGACAAGCAGGATTCAGAAGTGGCAGAGGAAAAACTGAACACATCTTCGCCATACGTAACATTTTAGAACAATGCAATGAATGGCAGAGAAGTATATATATTAATTTTGTGGACTTTGAGAAAGCTTTTGACAGCGTCCATAGAGACGGTCTTCTGAAAATTTTACAACATTATGGAATTAAAAAAAAAAAAATAGTAAACATAATTGCTCTATTCTATAAAGACTTTTTCTGCAGTATAAAAAATTACAATACATCTTTCCCAGTAAAGACAGGTGTAAGACAGGGATGTGTTATGTCATCTCTCCTCTTCAACCGTGTGATTGATTGGATACTAAAGAACACAGTAGACAGGACATTGAGAGGCATACGATGGACTCCATTCACCATGCTTGAGGACCTTGATTTTTCAGATGATATAGCACTCCTATCACATAAACATGAACATATACAAGAAAAACGTAACAGCAGAAATGGTGGGGCTGAGAATAAATACAAAGAAAACTAAGATCACGACAAGCAGTCCAAACCAACAACCAGTGACCATAAGTAACCAATCACTTGAAAATGTAGAACATTTCACATATCTTGGCAGTGTGGTGTCCCTACTGGGAGGGACCGACGAGGACATACAGTCACGTTTGAAAAAAGCTAGAGCTGATTTTGGAAGGATGAGGCAAATTTGGAAATCCAACAATTACTGCAGAGGTACGAAACTCCGACTCTACAAGAGCATCATTTTGCCAGTTCTTCTTTATGGAGCGGAATGCCGGAGAATGACCAAAAAAGATGCACACAAGCTGTCTACCTTCCACCACATATGTCTACGTAGAATTATCAAAATTTTCTGGCCAGATACAATCTCAAACACTAAACTACTTCAAGTCACAAACCAAGAAACTTTAGACGGTATGATAACCATGAGAAGATGGAAATGGCTTGGCCACGTTATGAGAATGAATCCTGATATACCTGCCAAAACAGCTCTCACATGGACACCAGAGGAAAAGAGAAAACAGGGGCGCCCAAAAACAACATGGAGACGAAAGATGGAAAGTGACCTGTGTCCGGCATCTTTGACATGGAAAACTGCACTGAATATTGCACAGGACAGGAAAGCATGGATAGTCCTCTCTGAATCCTCATGTGCCATTATAAAGAGAACTGATGATGATGATATGAAAATCTAACCCGTGTAGTGGTCACTTGCGTGGATAGACAGACATACAGCAGTTAGGTGGATAGACAGACCATACAGCACTCGTGTGGATAGACAGACAGTACACGAACCCTCAACGTATATAGATGCTGGCACACACCTCCCTGACAGACATCAGCCTCAGCAGACATCAGCACTCACTGGCTGGGGCCTTGTTTGTTTCTGTACTCACCACGCACCATGCTCACCCGATGACGTCACACCCCCACGGGCGACAACTTCTGTCAAAGGAAGTTGATGGGAGCAGATAAGCAAGCGCCGCAGAGTTGTCTGACTTAGAGATAAGATCCGACTTGCAGTCTTGCATTTCCGGCGGGGAACATTGCACCTTGGGCTGGCCAACATGGCCGACCCCGGTAGCTGGTTATCTGAGGCGGAAGGTAGTGGAGAAACTGACTGATTCACTTGGGGCTGTTCGTTGTGACGGCCACGAGGGTACAGGGTCGCCGCCGCTGCTGCTGCTGCTGCTACTACTGATGACGTTGACAACTATTACCATGATAGCACCAGTAGCATAAATATGCAAGAGACGAAGGGAGAAGAAGAACAGGTAAATGTTTGGGGCAGCATGCCGTTCAAGTATGAACTTCCTCCCTGTGATTTTTTTTGCAGTCAATGGAACCGTGTCATTGTCTTAAAGTCTGCTTATAGTTTTGATTTTAGTTGTTTTAAAAGTCGTGTGTGCGTGTGTATGTGCGAGTGTATGTACGTGTGAGTTGGGGAGGGGAATACTTTCATGGCTACAAGGTGGTGTATTCAAACTGTGTAATCATGGTGCAATTTTTGTGTCGCAGTCAAAAACTAGTCCTATTTTTAATTGGCTGGTGAAACTGCAGACTTGGAGCTTTAGTTATGTTATGTTATGTTATGATGTGTTATCATATTTAACGGCACTGAACACTGGGCATTCCCATCCGTGTTCAGTCCTCCGATGCAGCAGCCACTTCACGTTACCTGTACTAATAGTTACTTTGAGAAGCTGGTTAGAATGTCGGCCTCGAAGGCGCCATAAACATGCTTCACCATGCTTTACTCCCAGGTCACGCAGTCATGTTGTGTCAGAGATTCGGTAATATCCACTACCCTAGTCCGTACAGCATTGATGATATCTGCTCCGCCCGTTCTTGTTCTCACATACTTTAGGGACTAGCTTGGCATAGAATCTTCGTGTCTGGGCAGCGGTTTGATATGCGTCTAGTGTTTCTGCGGAATCTGCCCTGTATTTACATAAGCAAAGTTTTCAGTGTGTCAGTCATGTCCAAACAGTTGTTCTGATATTTCAGAAAAATAAGCTCAGCACATTTTAAACATATAACTAAGTACACTAAGTGTTTGGTGCGGTACTGTGAGCTGTGTCTTTCATGTGGAATGCTTTTCATTTGTGTAGAGGTTGAGTCGTGGTATTCAATATGGCCGGTAGCCTGTTTATTCATATGCTGATGTAATACCTTATGTAATAACTTTAAGTGTGTATAGCCAAATTATCGTGACTGACTACTTCCATTAACGACAACTGCATTTCCAGTAGCGACTGTTGGCTTTGGCACTTCTAGCAACTGACTTATGCATTTACTGCGTACGGATATTTCTGTATTGAAACGCCAGTAATTTTTTGTTAACTAGTTTTTGAAATGCGACAGTGAAGAACATTGCGTTTGATTTGAACTGGCACAGGAATGATGCATGTATGGGGTGACCCAATTGCAGTAAAGCTGAAACATTGACGATGACTACTACTACTACTGCTACTACTACCATCATCACCACCATCGCCGCAACAACAACTACAACAGTGACAATAACACTTAACACACATTCACACACACACACACTCACTCACACACTCGCATACACTCACACAAATCGAGAGTTCTTTTATTTCTCCCTATCTCGGGGACCCCGAGATTTCGTAGGCAGTTCCTGGGAAAGTCTAATTGTATAGGGGTGTTAGGGTGTGAAATTTACACCGACTAACACTAACGCTACCCCCCCCCCTCCCCCCCCCCCCACACTTTCCCCCTTCCCCATAATAGTGAACTTTCTTGGGAACCCCACGAAAACTCGGGATCCCCGAGATAGGGTGAACTAAAAAAAAAAACCACCAAATCAAGACTACTTTCCTAACTCAAGAGACTACATTCTCTGTTGTGCTGCTCTCCCGATGACTCTCTGGCCAACAGACCGCTGTGTTTGCTAAACAAATACAACTAATGTAAAGGTCTGCCTGTCTGAGGTAGAAGCAGCTCGGACGAAGGCATCAACAATTTGAAAACCTTGCAAGTTTTATTTCCCTAATACTGACTCCCCGTGTGGAAGGTTTCCTCTGTTTCCCGGAGTTTTCCCGAACGTTTACTTTACCTCTTGCAGTGGCGCTGTTGGAATGTCTCTCCGAGCTCCGGCTTTGGTGGCGTCTGCGGCGCCCACGCCTGCATGTTGCTTCTACCCGTCCGGACAGAGAGGATTAATGTAGGAATCAAAACATGCGTTGTTTGTGATTTCCCCGTCATCCGACTTCCCTAAACGGGTGAACATCGTCTGTGCCGTGAACAACCAAACAGTTTCATCACTCAGCTTGCTAGTGAAGTTCCCCCCCCCCCCTTTCCCCCTTTTTTCCCCCCCGCTCACCAGGCGTCGACCCAACCCCCTCCCCCTCCCAACACACAAGGGACCGGCTCACTTTGGGTGAGACTCCACTGATACGGCTATGATATGACACTATCGGACCGCGGTAAATATTGCAGCTATTTACCTAAAAACCTCGGCGCTATTTACGTTCAGCGTCGCGAATTCTGCTCTTTGTTGTGCTAAGAATATAATGTGTCGCGAATTAGCGCCGAGTCTACAGTAAAGCTTTTATGCCCTAGCACATTACTCTCCTTATCTGCCGAGCTCACGCTGTTTACATCAACATCCATTTTACATCGGCCCAGTCCGTGAACACACGAGAAATAGAATCCAAGATTCGCGAGATGGATGTGGGGACGGCAGCTGCAAATGTGATACTGTGGCCTCAAACCTTTCTATATCGGTTCGTGGAGCATCGTCGGATCAACCTGCAGGGTCTCCTGGTGGTATGGGATCAGGGCAATGTTGCTGAATTCTTTTTTCAATAACCTACATTCATTCATTCATTCATTCATTCATTCATTCATTCATTCATTCATTCATTCATTCATTCATTCATTTATTCGTTCATTCATTCATTCATTCATTCATTCATTCATTCATTCATTCATTCATTCATTCATTCATTCATTCATTTATTCATTCATTCATTCATTCATTCATTCGTTCATTCATTCATTCATTTCATCCGGTTCTCCTTAAAACTACGGCCACTTATTATGGAGT
Organism: Candidula unifasciata; assembly: GCA_905116865.2. Classification (NCBI taxonomy): domain Eukaryota; kingdom Metazoa; phylum Mollusca; class Gastropoda; order Stylommatophora; family Geomitridae; genus Candidula; species Candidula unifasciata. The sequence continues at coordinate 1,329,772 of CAJHNH020000335.1, read as the reverse complement.
ACGCTGGAGTTCAGTCCCCTGGCCGCATTGCAATTACGGAGTGGACGAGAGGGAACGAAACAAATGACGTAATTACTGTGTGTTGGCGATAGACAGCACGAACCGATGACGTTAGTACTGTGTGTTGGCGATAGATGCACTGCTGTTATAATAGGGTTAGGGTTTGGGTTAGGGTTAGGGTTTGGTTTAGGGTTAGGGTATGGTACTCCTTAAAACTACGGCCACTCCTAACCCTACCCCTAACCTTAACCCTAACCCTAACCCAAACCCTAACCCTATTATGACAGCAGTGCATCTATCGCCAACACACAGTAATTAGTCATTTGTTTCGTTCCCTCTTTTCCACTACGTAATTGTAATGCGGCCAGGGGACTGAACTCTGGCTTACTCCATAATAAGTGGCTGTAGTTTTAAGGAGAACCCATTATCCTGTTGTGCCATTGTATGTCACATAGGGCTCGCAGTCTATTCCTCCATTCTGTTCGATCCCGTGAAATCATTTCAATATCATCGACGGAGTCCAGTCCAGCAGCTTTGGCCTCTCTCATCAACGTCCATCTTAGGGTTTCTTGTGGACGTCCTCGCCTCCTTAATCCCTTAATTTCACAATGAAATGCCTTTTTGGTGATATCTCTGCCTTTCTTCCAGACTTTATGTCAGAACTCTATGTCAGGATTCTATGTCAAGACTTTATGTCAGGACTCTATTTCAGGGCTCTGTGTCAGGACTCTATGTCAAGACTTTATGTCAAGACTCTATGTCAGCACTATGTGTCAGGACTCTATGTCATGACTCTTATGTCAGCACTCTATGTCTGGACTCTAGGTCGGGATTCTATGTCAGCCCTCTGTGTCAAGACTCTATGTCGGCACTCGATGTCAGGACTCAGTGTCAGGATTCTGTCAGGACTCTACGTCAGCACTCTATGTTTGCACTCTACGTCAGCACTCTATGTGGGGATTATTTTGCTATTACAGAACTCTCTAACCAGTGCTGGTTTTAGACATAAGCTAAGTTACAGCTGACAGCCTCAAAATCTACAGGAGCCTCGGCTAAGTCTATTTTTTTGTTAACCAATGCAGTTTTCTTTTAATTGAGTTTTTGAGTGGATTATGTAATAATATTGCTGGGGTTTTGCAAGCCCACCCTCTGTGACTTCTTTGACTAAAAATTAAACGGCGATTTATTTCCATCATGCACATGTATAAAAATCGTATGTATTTTAATGTTTTCGGAGATTATCTGGTGTAATTTAAGACAGTACGGGCCTCGGGGCCTTATATATATATATAAGGGCTTCATCAGGTCTAAATCTGGACTTGCTTCCAACACTCCATACAAAGTATGAGAAAAATGCTACTTGACTTTAAGTGTGCATGAGTGTCAAGTAGTATGTAAACTGTTACTTTGCTATAAGTGTACATGAGTGTTAAGTCTATTGTCTGGTTGAATATTCATGCTTACAGTTATATGTAAGCCACCGTGGTGTAGTGGATAGTCGCTCGCCTATGGATCCGAGGGTAGTGGGTTCGGGTACTGATGGAGCCGGACTTTTTGAGTTATATTTGTTTATTGTGTTATGTTATATTACTTTGTTGTGTCTGTGTTATATTTGTTTATTGTGTTATGTTATATTACTTTGTTGTGTCTGTGTTATATTTGTTTATTGTGTTATGTTATATTACTTTGTTGTGTCTGTGTTATATTTGTTTATTGTGTTATGTTATATTACTTTGTTGTGTCTGTGTTATATTTGTTTATTGTGTTATGTTATATTACTTTGTTGTGTCTGTGTTATATTTGTTTATTGTGTTATGTTATATTACTTTGTTGTGTCTGTGTTATATTTGTTTATTGTGTTATGTTATATTACTTTGTTGTGTCTGTGTTATATTTGTTTATTGTGTTATGTTATATTACTTTGTTGTGTCTGTGTTATATTTGTTTATTGTGTTATGTTATATTACTTTGTTGTGTCTGTGTTATATTTGTTTATTGTGTTATGTTATATTACTTTGTTGTGTCTGTGTTATATTTGTTTATTGTGTTATGTTATATTACTTTGTTGTGTCTGTGTTATATTTGTTTATTGTGTTATGTTATATTACTTTGTTGTGTCTGTGTTATATTTGTTTATTGTGTTATGTTATATTACTTTGTTGTGTCTGTGTTATATTTGTTTATTGTGTTATGTTATATTACTTTGTTGTGTCTGTGTTATATTTGTTTATTGTGTTATGTTATATTACTTTGTTGTGTCTGTGTTATATTTGTTTATTGTGTTATGTTATATTACTTTGTTGTGTCTGTGTTATATTTGTTTATTGTGTTATGTTATATTACTTTGTTGTGTCTGTGTTATATTTGTTTATTGTGTTATGTTATATTACTTTGTTGTGTCTGTGTTATATTTGTTTATTGTGTTATGTTATATTTGTTTATTCTGCATGTGTTGTAATGTGTCTACTGTGTGTATTCGTTGTTTCCGATTTTAAGTAAGGAGGGGGGGGGGGGGGGGGGGGGGGTCGGGGTCTAATCTCTCCTATTCTTAATAATTTTGCAAGGTGGTAAGAGATGTCATGTAACCATTCATATAAATTTTCCTTCAACTGTGTTTTTTTTTTTTTTTTTTTTGTGTGTGTGGATTCTTGTGAATTTTTTTATGCGTATTATATTTATTTGCTATTCAACGCATTATTGTTTTAATTATATTTATTTTTTTAATTAATATTATTATTATTAATTTCTGAATGCCAAAAAAAATTATAATACATTTTAAATAATATAAAATATATAAATACATACTTTTAATGAGACTTTCTTTACATGATTGAGAGAGAGAGAGAGAGAGAGAGAGAGAGAGAGAGAGAGAGAGAGAGAGAGAGAGAGAGAGAGAGAGGGGAGGGGGAGGGGGAGGGGTGGTGGGTCCCATCCTTCTTAGAAAATCACTGCTTGGTGGATACCTACCACACCCCTCCCCAATAATTCTTGAAATCCAGCTCCCAATAATTATTATTAAATCATTTATGAAGCCGTTGTTTGGTCCCAGTGAGTCCTATAAAACCGAAATTTCTCTAACGACAATATGCACACACACATACACACACAAAACAGTGGTACAATTTATGGCTTGACTGATAAACTACTTACTGGCGAACTATCAGAAACAGAAGTTGCCTCACCGAACGGTTGTGGAAGTAAAGGCACTCTGTGACCCACAAACATCTCGTGCATTCAGATATCACAGTTTACAGTTGCTGTCAGTATCACTCTTTCCCTGACAAGTGATAACTTTCATGTTTCCAGTTGCCTGATTGTCGTTTAGTTTTTGCTTTCATGAGTGGGCGTTGTCGCACACTAGTCATGTGTGCCAGATTTGTGTAAACTGGCAGCCAAAGTTAAAATATAACTAGTTCTCAATGACTGAATTAATCCGGCAGTTTAAATTACAAAACATTGATAAAAAGAGCCTGAATTAGGATTGGGAATTTAAACTTGCAACTCTAAACAAAAAGATAACATTTGTGAATGAGAGCAGAAATATGAAGTTAACGCTGTCTTCGTTGACTGATATGTGACCTGACTAGCTGATTATTTTGGTGGATTTTGACATCGTTATGCTGTAGGACAGGGATTCCCAAACTGTGCGCCGTGGCGCCCCGGGGAGCCGCGACCTCTTCACAAGTTTGTGTGTATGTGTGTGTGTGTGTGTGTGTTTGTGTGTGTGTATCTTACATACGAATAGTCATACTTTTACTTAGGTTGGGTCACCGTGAAAAAAATGTTAATCGAAAAAAGGCGAGGCGACTAAGAAAAGTTTAGTAAACACTGTTGTAGAAGGTTATGACGACTTCGTTGAACTGTCCGGGAAACAGCAGATACATAAATCCAGCCGGGCAGAGAAATTCTAAGTAAGAAAGTAATGAACCCTTTTCCACGTCTTTCAGGGGTATTGGGTATGCAGGGCTAGACCTGTTATTTATAGACCGAACAGCACTTGGTGGGTAATGTGGTCAGCAGCACGCCAGCCGCTTTTACTTCCCATCACTGTACCTGGTACCCACTCAAGGATGGGTCTACCTGGGAGCCAAGGTAATAAAGAAAATCAGGCCCTCGTCAGGAACCGAACCCACGACCTTCCGATTCGCATTGGAGTGTCTAGCCGCTAGACCACGGCGGCTCTCTTATAGAAAATGCAAGACTGGCAAATATTGTCAAAGGAAGTAGATGGAAGATGGCTTAAGACATGTTTGTAGAATGCCTCGTGACACTTTGCCAAGGACTGGTCTTTGATGAGCAACAGGTGGTAAACGGACACTAGACGGCCTAAGGAAACTGGATAAGGACAGTAGAAAGGGAATAAAAGGAGCCTAAAATGACATAATATAACACATACAGAAAAGCAGCAGATCAGTGCTTGTGAATATCTTAACTGTTGACGACATGAAGAGAATATCGATAGACAGGGACTGGCCCAGTAGGAAGGGACTGAACAAACCGTAACCACAAATCATCAGTGTGAGCTCTAACCATCGACCCCACTTACATTCAGGCAGTCCAGACCTGGAGCCTGACGTGTATCAGAAAGGAATCAGAGAAGCCACTCTCTCAGTGAGTCCCAGGATCCGGTCTTTCAAATCTCACACTCGCTCGTGGATCTTCAGCTGAGAGTCGTAAATATTCTCTCCCTGTTTCCGAGATCTGGCACTCGCAATAGCTCGTCTATCGCCCAGCAGACGTCCGTTTTCTATTGGCCTGGTTCCGGTCTGTGAGCGAGTTGGATCGGAAGGAGGGGGGAATCATACTCAAGCAATGGCGGGGATTCACACCTGCTGGTTGTTTGTATGTGCCAACTTCAGGCTCAGGATTCTGGTCATAAACAACCGTTGTTTGTCGTCTGATGTCAGGCTCGACAAATTCGGGGTGTATTTCTCCTCATCGCCGCAGCCTGTACGTCAGTTCTAGCGGCAGGTGAAACGAGGCTGTGATGGACGGGCCAAGGGTGTGAACATCAGGAACTATAACAGATAATTAAGGATGTTAACATCATGGATTTTGACGAGCGGCCTAGGATGTGAGCAAGAGGGGGAGATGGTGTGACGGGAGTGTCGAGGATGTTAATATCATGGACTGGGACGAGCGGACCAAGGATGTGAACATTATGGATTTTGACGAGCGGCCAAGGATGTGAGCAAGAGGAGAGAGAGGGTGTGACAGAGGTGTCAAGGATGTGAACATCATGGACTGTGACGAGCGGACCAAGGATGTGAACATCATGGACTGCGACGGACGGCCCAGGATGTGAGCAAGAGGGGGAAAGGGGGGGGGGGTGGTGTGACGGGTAGCCAAGGATGTGAACATCATGGACTGCGACGGACGGCCCAGGATGTGAGCAAGTGGGGGAAGGAGGTGTGACAAGGATGAGACCATTAAATCTGGTGGCTCACAGGGTAGAATAGGTAAACAGAAACGATGACCAAACACCGACAGTGTCAGATAAGTAAATATGAATGACATGTATGCAGCGAAGGAGACACCTACATTAGGCGACTGTTACGACATGCTTGTTAGGGGTGCAGTGGATATGTTCCTTTCCCTCTCACGTGCAGTGAGGCCCCGGAACTCACACAGGGTGTGTCTGTGAACAGATGGATCTCCTTCCCCCTACCAGTAGACAGAATGACCTCTACTCGCCAGCTGAACAACAGGTTTTCTGTTATGAGCAACTGCCTGCGAACTGGAGGCAACACGTCTGCCCCTGTGAGGTTTCTCGTGGCAAGAACATTGACTTGATCAGAAACTAGAGATGATCTGCTAAGACTTGAACTACGATTGCATTCACTCACCGCTGTGCTGTTTATGATGATGTGTGAGCATGAACATGGAAGTCACCGTGGTGTAGCGGCTAGAAGCTCGCCTGCGGATCGGAGGTTTTGTGTTCAGTGCCACAATTTTTCAGAAAATGACCTTGGCTCCAAGGTCGACTCAGCCTTAAATGGATACCAGATAAAGTCCTGGGAAATAAAGATGACCGGCGTAATGCTGACGTCATCCATCCACCGAGGTTTAACCCTACATGCCCAGTACGCACGGAAAGGGTGCTTTACTGTAGACCCGAACAATGAAGAGAGAGACAGAGACGGAAAGGTGAGGGAGGCAGACAGATGGGAGATAGGAAGAAAATACACACAGCAAGTTAAGGGGAGGAGAGAGACAGACAGTGAGGAAGGAAGAGAGACGACATGCTGGAGAATGAGACAGCCTGGAGGGAGGGAGAGATGGAGGGAGAGAGAGAGAGAGAGGGGAAGAGATGGAGGGAGACAGAGAAACAGAAATAAATAATTAAAGAAGAGTTGTGCTAACACTTCGTAAATCGGTGGTACCAGGTACAGCTGCGAGCCATTTGGCAGCAGACCGCGTTGTCTTGGATGCGACAGTGAAATCAAGAACCTACCGTTAAGAGAGCAGTGGGAAACTACTGAACGTAGAAATGCTTGGTGAAATCACAAACAACAAAATGCCGGCGTTGATACTACAACCTCCTGTAAACGTAACTTACTTTTATAAAGAAGCACAAAAAAAAAAAAAAAAAAAAGATGTAGAGATAGATCTGGGGGCGGGGCAGTGGAGAAATAGTGAGATAGGCAAAGAACCCAGAAAAAATGTATAAATCAATAAATATATTAATGATATAACAGACCAGGGGCAGTTTCAGTGCGAGCAGTGTAGAACTCAAAGACACACACAAGGGAAGTGAGTGATCCCGGGCCAGCGTGATCCCCAAACCGATTCCCCTCATTTATCAAACGTTTGTGCCGAGAAGAGAAGGGTCAGACAAAACAGGGTGACGTCTGGAAGTTGCAAGTCATATTTCCCACTGCTGCCATCTTTCCCGCTGATGACAATACCCAACCAGTCTCGGCCAGGGCAGCCATGTTGCCGCTTCACGCTCCACTGCTCGTCTGCTGGCTAACGCGCCACGTTCAAAGACCACAATCAAAGCCCAGGCTCCTGGTGCACATAATGGCACCTAAGCCAGAGACAAAAGCTGCCGGCATGTCCTACATGAGTTTGAGCCCAACACTGCAGCGGCTAGTCAAGAGCTTAGATTTGTCAAACTCTTACTTTCTCATTTTCCCGTCACCGTTGCTGATCGGCACTTGAGAGTCGAAAGTCTAAGACACTCAATTACGCCTCCATCAAACCACATTAGTAGCCCCCTCCTTCTCTCCCTGCCCCCTCCTCCTTCACACGTGGTAGGCCCAAACTCCTGCGTTTTTTAAATTTCAAGTACAACATACTTCAACAATGAGAGCTCTTCCTGATCACAGATTAGCGTAGTTCTGACCATCGCTGGTCAATTCCGGTCATCCTCTAAATGCACATCAAAACATGGCTGTCCGTTCTAGTTTTTTTCCTCCATGAAAGATGATAATTTGACTGTGATCTGATTGATGTTCCCCCCTTTTTTTTGTACGCTGGTCAGTCGTGAACCAGTCGACATTAACTTATTTGTTCTTTCACTGCACGAAAATTTCGTCATCAATAATTGCAAAACCTTTTTTTCTGCTTCCCATATTGAAGAATTAGGAGTCACACACACATACGCACGCGCATGCATACATATATAATGAGAGAGAATTAATGAAGATGTTTTGTGAAAAGTCAACACATCAACAGAACTGACCGCTCACAGAATGAAGCAGTCTAATTTGTCATGAGAAGGAGAAAGGTGTTTACATCGTGACAGTAGGAAAGTGGAAGGGGAGGAGAGGCCGAGGGAGACATAGAGAGAAACAGAATGTTGTGGATAAATATGACTGCTAACACCACACAGTATGGACTATAAGACAGGAGACAAAAGGTTGTGGATAAATATGACTGCTAACACCACACAGCATGGGCTATAAGACAGAAGACAGAATTTTGTGGATAAATATGACTGCCAACACCACACAGTATGGACTATAAGACAGGAGACAGAATGTTGTGGATAAATATGACTGATAACACCACACAGCATGGACTATAAGACAGGAGACAAAAGGTTGTGGATAAATATGACTGCTAACACCACACAGTATGGACTATAAGACAGGAGACAGAATTTTGTGGATAAATATGACTGCCAACACCACACAGTATGGACTATAAGACAGGAGACAGAATGTTGTGGATAAATATGACTGCTAACACCACACAGTATGGACTATAAGACAGGAGACAGAATTTTGTGGATAAATATGACTGCCAACACCACACAGTATGGACTATAAGACAGGAGACAGAATGTTGTGGATAAATATGACTGATAACACCACACAGCATGGACTATAAGACAGGAGGCAGAATTTTGTGGATAAATATGACTGCCAACACCACACAGTATGGACTATAAGACAGGAGACAGAATATTGTGGATAAATATGACTGATAACACCACACAGTATGGACTATAAGACAGGAGACAGAATGTTGTGGATAAATATGACTGCCAACACCACACAGTATGAACTATAAGACAGGAGACAAAAGGTTGTGGATAAATATGACTGCTAACACCACACATTATGGACTATAAGACAGGAGACAGAAGTTTGTGGATAGACAAGACTACCAACGCGACAAGGCATGGACTTTAAGACAGGCCGTCTACAAGGTTGGACATCGTCTAGGAAAAACATGCAAAACTAGACTATGGACCAGAGTTTCTTAACATTTTTTTCGCTGCGGCACCCGTATCTGACCCAACAAATTTTTCCCTCACGCCCTTCCTTAAAGCAGATTGAATATCTAAAAAAAAAAAAAAAAAGTGCAAATTCAAGGTTGTCTTTAATGAGATGAATGAAACTGTTTCGGATGCATTTCTCATTATTTCATTTGTGTTGTAGGAAGTTTAGTTAATTCTACCCTCAAATCACGTGACCCAGAAGGTTTGCCCGTTTTCATGTAAGGGTACGTTGAGGATGCACTGCAACCTTGCCAACAGCATTGTCTTTTGAATACACCTGCATCCAGAACTTTTCTTGGCTTCCTTCACGGTATTTCTGTTTTAAACTGTTGTCTTCGCTGATCTCAAGCAGATTTGAACAAATTCTTGACCACACAGTATGAACTATAAGACAGGAGACAAAAGATTGTGGATAAATATGACTGCTAACACCACACAGTATGGACTATAAGACAGGAGACAGAAGGTTGTGGATAAATATGACTGATAACACCACACATTATGGACTATAAGACAGGAGACAGAATGTTGTGGATAAATATGACTGATAACACCACACATTATGGACTATAAGACAGGAGACAGAATGTTGTGGATAAATATGACTGATAACACCACACATTATGGACTATAAGACAGGAGACAAAAGGATGTGGATAAATATGACTGCTAACACCACACAGCATGGGCTATAAGACAGGAGACAGAAGTTTGTGGATAGACAAGACTACCAACGCGATAAGGCATGGACTTTAAGACACCCCGGCTACAAGGTTGGACATCGTCTAGGAAAAACATGCAAAACTAGACTATGGACCAGAGTTTCTTAACATTTTGTTCGCTGCTGCACCCGTATCTGACCCAACCAATTTTCCTCTCACGTCCTTCCTTAAAGCAGATTGAATATCTAAAAAAAAAAAAAAAGTGCAAATTCAAGGTTGTCTTTAATGAGATGAATGAAACTGTTTCGGATGCCTTTCTCATTATTTCATTTGTGTTGTAGGAAGTTTAGTTAATTCTACCCTCAAATCACATGACCCAGAAGGTTTGCCCGTTTTCATGTAAGGGTACGTTGAGAATGCACTGCAACCTTGCCAACAGCATTGTCTTTTGAATACACCTGCATCCAGAACTTTTCTTGGCTTCCTTCACGGTATTTCTGTTTTAAACTGTTGTCTTCGCTGATCTCAAGCAGATTTGAACAAATTCTTGACCTATTGCCACAGCACCCCTGGCATACACTCGCAGGCCCCTGGCATACAATCTCCGCACCCCTGAATGCCGCGGCACCCCTGGGATACAATCGTGGCACCCCTGAATGCAGCAGCGCAACACATACAATTGCGGCACCCCTGAATGCCGCGGCACCCCTGGCATACAATCGCGGCACCCCTGGCATACAATCGTGGCACCCCTGGCATACAATCGTGGCACCCCTGGCATACAATCGTGGCACCCCTGGCATACAGCCGCGGCACCCCTGGCATACAATCGTGGCACCCCTGGCATACACTCGCAGCACCCCTGGCATACACTCGCGGCACCCCTGGCATACACACGCGGCACCCCTGGCATACACTCGCGGCACCCCTGACATACACTTGCGGCACTCCTGAATGTCTCGGCACCCAGTTTGAGAGCCGCTCCTCCAGACAACAGTAGTATGTGAAAACTATGAAAGTCTGTTGTTGTAGCTTCAGTAACACGTTACTGATGTAACATCCGTGAAATAGACTACACACATGTTCCAGATTCCGTTCTACAAACCACGTTCAACCTGCTGTTGGCAGCAAGCCGACATCAGGCGCCGGTTATATTTGTGGTCTGGTTTATTTTCGCCATTTTCGTGGCTAAGATTCTGGTATGTGCTTCAGCTCTTTTTGCTTAATCAAGACCGACTCCAGCTGAAGGGCCAGGCTGCTGACGTCACCAAACCGGTCTAACGGCAGCGTTTCTCAAACTTGTTTTTGTCTCTTCATTCATTCATTCAGTAGCATGTCCCTCGCGGAACCTCGCTGCCATAACAACCCTCCAGAAAACCCTCCTATCCTGAGCAAGATGTCCTGCGTCTGATACACCCATCTGGAGATCATCTGCCACATCCTGCACCCATCTTCTCCTTGGCCTTCCTCTTCCTCTCTTCCCAGGCATATACCCCTCCATTATTGTTCTCTCTAGACTTCCATGACGTTTCAAGTGACCAAAATATTTCAATTTTCTTTGTTTTATTGTCTTTACTAGCCAACCCTCTTCAATATTCAGCTCTTGAAGTATGGTTTAGCTGCTGTTATCAAGATATCCCTAGCTTGTACCGCCAGTTCATCAGGTGTCATTTCCTCTTGTACAGACATCAAGACCTCAAAACGGTTCTTCACTTCTACGTTGTATGCATCTGGTATTTTTGTGAGATCAAATCGAAATGGCTTTGGTCCTCGGGTAAGCTTTTTGAGTTTTAATTTCAGATCTGCTTCTAGTCTCTTGCCAAAAAAAAAAAAAAAATTGTGCTGCACACCTACACCATTATTTCACTAAACTTGCGTGTGTGAGAATGCGCATCCGTGTGTGTGTGTGTGTGTGTGTGTGTGTGTGTGTGTGTGTGTGTGTGTGTGTGTGTGAGTGTGTGGGTGTGTGTTTGTGTGTGGGTGTGTGTTTGTGTGTGTGTGTGAGTGTGTGGGTGTGTGTTTGTGGGTGTGTGTGGGTGTGTGTGTGTGGGTGTGTGTGTGAGTGAGTGTGTGGGAGTGTGTTTGTGTGTGGGTGTGTGTGGGTGTGTGTGTGAGTGAGTGTGTGGGAGTGTGTTTGTGTGTGGGTGTGTGTTTGTGTGTGTGTGTGAGTGTGTGGGTATGTGTGTGTGTGTGGGTGTGTGGGGGTGTGTGTATGAATGTGTGCATGAATGTGTGTGTGAGACAGAGACAGTTTGGACAGGCCTCCCATACATTTGATCTCTCTCAAAACCAGGAATTTATGACCGGCAATTGAAAAACAATCAGCAGCAATTAACGGTTCTGAGAAACAATTTGTTTGTGTCAATAATTCTGTTTCGGCTGCTGCATTTCTCCTCGTCGCCACACCTCATTGACTCCCGAGTGCAACTGTGTCCGCCGGTATGCATTTAGAAAAGATATTTGCAGTCGGACGTCGCTGGCTGTACCCGGGGTCTGGTGTTTGGCAGCGTTCAGCCACCCGTGCAGGCCAATCTCGTTCAGATGATCTGCGATGCAACAAGACTGGACCCGAACGTGGCACTAAGTTCTCTGCTTGTATCAAATTGAAATGAAAGCCAGCTAGCTTTCCCTTGGGAACACACAGAGAAACCAGCCCCGGGGAGACGGTGCACATCTCTTGTCTCATCAAATGTTTTAACACTCTCTTGGGACCGCGCATGCGCGACTGGAAAGATCAAACGAAAAGAACTGGAACAGACTACTGGCCGTATCGTTTTGTTTTCAGAGTCCACGTGTTGTTCTCGAATTTTCTTATCAACATTAGTTTTTTAAACAAAAACAAAAATACTCCGCAATGGGTCCGGATGGGATGCGGCGAAGTAAAAGTGGGTTGAGATTACTGTCTGGCTGAGGAAGATGTGGTTATACAACTGTTTGTGACCCAAATCGATGTAATTTCTGTAATTGACAGCGCTTATCTAGAGGCAAACTCGCTCAGACAATTTAGCGGACGTTCGGCAAAGCTCGGTTACTTGGAATTGTGGCAGATTGCTGCATCAGATTGTCAGCAACCCTGGAATTGCGTCCGGGGATGTAGGCTCATGGGCTCAGTGGAGTCTTCAGGGGACTGATGACTTATCTTCTGCTAGTCCCGGCTCTGTTGACGTCACGGGGTCAAGCGCATGCGTGATTGCACTCATTACATGGCTTACCTGGGGATGATTACAGGGGAGATGGAGCTGCAAGCTCAGGATAACGGAGTTCCAGGACTTGCTCACAGCAGAGGGTCCCGGGGATCAGCTTTGGTTGTCCCTGGATCGTGACTGGTTGTCCCTGGATCGTGGTTGGTTGTCCCTTTATTGTGGTTGGTTGTTACCGGATAGTGGTTGGTTGTCCCTGGATTGTGGTCGATTGTCCCTGGATTGTGGTCGATTGTTCCTGAATCGTGGTTGGTTGTGCCTTTATCGTGGTTGGTTATTCCCGGTTAGTGGTTGGTTGTCCCTGGATCGCGGTTAGCTGTTCCTGGATCGTTGTTAGCTGTTCCTGGATCGTGGTTAGCTGTTCCTGGATCGTTGTTAGCTGTTCCTGGATCGCTGTTAGCTGTTCCTGGGTCGTGGTTAGGTGTCTCTGGATCATGGTTAGATGTTCCTGGATCGTGGCTGGTTGTCGATGGATAGTTGTTAGTTCTCCTCTCGTGGACAGTCAGCCCAGAGTTATGCCCGCAAGCCTTCTTTACGCCCCATCCGTTCTCATCCTCTTCTCCGAGGAGGCAGCGACACAGTTTCAATTTTGTTTTATAGATTGTAAACGATGCAACCGAAACGAAAGTGGCGATCGCTGCGTCGATTAGAAGAGGCGGTCGATGAGATTGTAGATTGACGGTGCTGTGGTGCAGCGGAGGCGATCTCATCAACTCTTGAAGCGGTGACATCAGATTGCATCCCGCCTAGCCTGCAGCAAGCACGGCCCTGGGGACTACAAGTATGTTGCACATTAGTCTCAAAACATCCTCATCATCATCATCTCCACTATGAACACCATCATCTTCATCATTACCACAATCTTCATCACCATTACCGCCAACACCACCCTCATCTGCATCGTCATGATCATCATCGTCGTCATCATCATAATTGTCATTGTCATCATCATCATCATCATCATCATCGTCATCATCACCATCATCATCATCATCATCGTCATCATCATCATCATCATCCTCGTCATCATCATCATCGACATCATCATCATCATGATCGTCATCGTCATTATCTTCTTCATCATCATCGTTGTTACCGTCATTATCGTCATTACTATCATCGTCATTATCACCATCGTCATTATTATCGTTATCGTCGTCATCAAAGCCATCATCGTCATCACTTTCATTATCATCATCATCATCATCGTCATCATCATGTTGCCATCATTGTCATCGTTATTATCCTCGTTATCATCATTGTCATCATCATCGCCATCATCACAATCGTCGTCGTCGCTATCATGTACAAGGCGTCCCTGCGTTATTGGTACCCCAGCATATATTGAATATTTATGGTAACAATGGTCAGTGGGTTTCGTAAACATGTATAGATGTTTTATATTTTTAAGTTGTTGATACATTTTATTGTTCTTTTACATATATTATTATATGTATTTGCCATTCAACACATAGGGGGTCTTGGATCGGTTTAGTACAGAATTATGCAGACAAAAGGATATGCTGTTTATCTTACTTGTGAAACAGAAATTTTTTTTAAAAGTAAATTTTGTGTTTCAGTTGAAGGATTCAGCTATTTACTTTATTTTAATCAATTGTTACTGTAGTATGCCCCTGACAAGATACAGCGAAATATGCCAGGCAAGAAATTGTGCAAACTATTGTTTGTGTCTTCTTTGTTCAGTTTCACGACGGGGAAACATTGCTTTGATAACTTTCATTGTTGATTCAGTAGTGGACTGGGCATTGAAAGAAAATTTTGAAAAACGCATCCCCAACTTGCAAGTTATACGTAGGAAAGTAGGCTGTGA
>CAJHNH020000335.1:1157848-1310348 GCA_905116865.2 Candidula unifasciata | reverse complement strand
CCTGTAACTGTTCATGTAAATGTACCGGTGATTGTAAATGTAACTGTACCTATACCTGTAACTGTACATGTACCTGTAACGGTAACTGTACTTGTAACTGTAACTGTACTTATAACTGTACCTGTACTTGTAAATGTAACTGTACCTGTAACTGTATCTGTAACGGTAACTGTACTTGTAACTGTACATGCAAATGTACCGGTAACTGTACCTGTAACTGTACCTGCAACTATACCGATAACTGTACCTGTAACTGTACCGCAACCGATAACCGTGCCTTAACCGATAACTGTACTTGTAACTGTAAATGCAACTCTACCTGTAGCTGTACCGGTAACTGTACCTGCAACTGTACCGCAACCAATAACTGTACTGGTAACTGTATCTGCAACTGTACCTGTAGCTGTACCGGTGACTGTACCGGTGACTGTACCGGTAACTGTACCTGTAATTGAATCTACAACTTTACCTACAACTGTACCTATAACTGTACCTATAACTGTAGCTATAACTGTACCTGCTACTGTACCTGTACATGTAACTAAACCTATGGCTGTAACCGTAAGCGTAGCTATGTGTGTAAACGTGGCTATAACTATGCATGTAAATGTGGGTGTAAATGGGTGTAAACGTGGGTGTAAATATCTTCGTAACTCTGGTTGTAAATCTGGCTGCATCTGGGTCTGTAACTGTGGGTGTAAATGTGGGTGTAACTATGGCCGTAACTGCGGCTCTAACTGTGGTGCAGCTGTGATATAAATGTGGCTGTAATTGAAGTGGTAACTGTGGTGCAGCTGTGATGTAAACGTGATCGTGAGTGTTGTTGTAGCTGTGGTTGTAGCTGTGGAGTAGCTGTGAAATAAATGTGGCTGTAACACAGCTGTGGTGCAGCTGTGATATAAATGTTACTTGTGAAGGTGGCTGTAACTGTGGCTGACGTGGTAACTGTGTGTGTGTGTGGTGACAGTTTCACGGATAATGCCTAGGTAGCCTATCTCTAGCCTGATGTGTAAAGCAACTGTATAGTTCATGTGCATAGATTTTATACTCCAAATCTGAAATAATCCACCGCTGAAATCTTTTTGCATAATCAACCAAAGCTCAGCTTGCAACAGGGCCCAATGTTTCGGCCACAAAGGGCGATAATCCTTGGCACTAAGGGCCGTAATCCAGGTACGCATACTTAATGATGGGTTGTCGCGGTTCAATTGTTGTTCATAAATCAATACATACAGAATAGCCGCACAGGCCACGCTTGATTGGTCCTGTCACAGGAACAAAACAGCCATGACAACACACAACATCGTCGCATTGTGCTTTATTTATCAGCCAATCGCTGTCAGAAATTATTTATGCATAAATCCACTTTGGGGAGCAATAAATAAGCTAGAACATATCTATCTCCCCATCTTCGCCTACAGTGTGTAAGATGTAAACTGTATATTGATGAAAGTCATTCATTGGGAAATGGCAATCCCCTTTGATCGGACGTCACCATGAAACCATCATGCCATGTTGGAACTGCTTCTTGACCAAACCTCACTAGCTGGACACATTTGTGGAAAGAGAAACAGGGCGAAAAGATTGTTGACAGTCTTTTGTTATGGCATGGAGGGATGTCCACACACGAACTGATACACGCAGTTGTGGATCGCAGCTTGTTGAGAAGCATGATCGCCTACGCCAGTCAAACTTTGGTTGGGTCTAGCAGACTCTGGATGAAGCTGACAAACTCTGGTTGGATGTGACGAACTCTGGAGTAATGTGACAAAGTCTGGCTGGATGTGACCAACTCTGTTGAATGTGACAAACTCTGGCTGGATGTGACCAACTCTGGTTGAATGTT
This sequence comes from Candidula unifasciata, assembly GCA_905116865.2. Taxonomy (NCBI): domain Eukaryota; kingdom Metazoa; phylum Mollusca; class Gastropoda; order Stylommatophora; family Geomitridae; genus Candidula; species Candidula unifasciata. Next base: position 1,308,502 of record CAJHNH020000335.1, on the reverse strand, counting down.
ACAAACTCTGGCTGGATCTGGCAAACTCTGGCTGAATGTGACAAACCCAAGTTGGATATGGCAAACTCTGGCTGAATGTGACAAACTCTGACTGGATCTGACAAACTCTGGCTGGATCGACGGCACATGCAGGAATTCAAACTTAATTTTAAAAAGCCAGGGCAATCAGTGATGCGCGCTCGTAGACACACACATACACGCGCGCGCGCGGGCGTACATACACATACGCACACGCAAATATATATACACACCCACAAAATGAATTGTCAGGGCCGGCCGTGCTATGATACAGATGCGAGCACATTAGGCGGCACCGTAAAGTTGCGAAATAAGCTGCAAAATCGAAATACAATTTTAAAGAGAAGCTGGGAAAGAACAGTTAATGGGCCACATGTGGAAGACTTGCATCACACTGAGACATCACAATGAGACATCATACTGAGACATCACACTGAGACATCACACTGAGACATCACACTGAGACATCACACTGAGACATCACAATGAGACATCATACTCAGACATCACAATGAGACATCATACTGAGACATCACACTGAGACATCACACTGAGACATCACACTGAGACAATCTTTCTCGCGGTCAGGTTGTTCATTACTGCACACATACAAATGAATCCTTTGCCGTAGAAACACTGAGGCAGGCGTGTACACACACATACGCACACACACACGCACCCACACACACACATACACACACGCACACACACATATACACCCACACATACACACACGCACACACAAACACACACACATACACACACTCACATACGCACACACACACACACACATATACACACGCGCATGGTAACGTTCACTGACATACAGTCAGGAGGACGAGTGAACCGAGCAGTGAACTTGTTTAAATACTATAGTTAGTTAGTTGCGATTCCTTTACAGGACGTTGCAAAACCAACCCTAGCATGTTTTGGCTGTTGCGGTATTTCTATGCACATATTTACGTACAGTAGTTTGCCATTGCTTTCTAAGCAGTCAGCTGTCAGTACCACTATCGAAACTAACACAAGAGAACTCGTCCACAGCTGGGGTGCTATAGGTAACTGGAAGGACATATTGCCAGTGTGGTATAGTTTACAGGTTAGTTGCGTTTCCTTTACATAACGTTGCAAAACCAACCCCGGCAGCTACCGGCTGTTGTGTGGTTTCTCTAAGCAAATTTACGTTTAGTAGTTTGCCATTGCTTTCTGGACATAGTTAACAGAAACAGTGATAAATGTTGAGTGCAGAAACCATAAACACTGGCACTTTAGACAACAGAAAGATTAGAAATAAATAACACACCGTGCATAGAATAAATGGCTGGTCGAACGTTCGAGAACTGTCGGCCCTCTTGTGGGAGATCTAGCTTTGCTTTCTCGGTAAAGTTATGTCGCGGTTTTTTTGTCAGAGGCAAACATAATATCTTGATTTGAACAGTCTGTGGCGACAGCACTGGCTATGTAGCTATAAATTCTCAGGCTTAATGACACCCGCCCTCTCCCACCAACCCCCTCCTCCTTTACTTTTTCATCTACAGGTACATTGCAAAGTAGATACAAGTATTATAATTTTTCTTTTTTTTTTTTAGATTCACACACAGAAGAAAGGTAAGAAAATGTTGCCGTTATAGACTACAGACATATGTGAAACTAAAACAAAAAAGACAAACAGAAAGAGATGAAAATACGTCAACACCTCATACACATCCGAAAATAAACGCAGATTATGGTACATACAGCATATAGATAACAATTCACAAGACGCTATGTGCAGCTAGAATATATCAATATATGGACACTATGTACATAACAAATATATAAATATGTGGACAGGAAAAATATAGAAATATAAGTTAGTTGCGTATCCTTTACAGGACGTTGCAGAACCAATCCTATCATTTTTTGGCTGTTGTGGTTTTCCTAGACAAGTTTACGTCCAGTAGTTTGCCATTGCTTTCTGGACAGTCGACTACTTGATAGCGCAGTCGAAAGCAACGCAAGGCGCAAGGCCTGCAGCTGGGATCGAACCCGGCACCCCGGTATTACAAAGCGCGTTTGTAACGCCTAAGCCACAGACGCCGTATAGAAATATACAGACAGCTAAAACACATAGAAATTAACGGACACAATGTACAGCAAAAGTATACAGATGAAATGTACAGTAATTTACAGCAAAAATATAGAAATATACGGATAGCAAAAAAATAGAAATGTACGGACAACAAAAACATAGAAATATACAAAGAACAGAAACATAGACGTATATGTACAGCAAAAATATAGAAATAAACGGACAGCAAAAATAAATAGTATATATACCAACAAATATAGAAATATAGGGACAGTAAAAATATATAAATATACAAAGAACAAAAACATAGACGTATGTACAGCAAAAATATATAAATATACGAAGAGCACAAATATAGAAATATATGAACACTGTTTAGCAAAAATATAAAAATTATGGAGAGTAAAAATTTTGAAATAAACGGACGCAAAATTATATAGTATATATACAAGACAATAAAGAAATATACAGAGAGCAAAATAAAGAGAACAACATGGATTGATTGTTGAGTGTAATTTTTGTAACAGTATCACTATTGTGACTATAAATGTCGGGAGCACAGCGTGACAGTCAGTATCGCAGCTTAGCGTGACTGCGAGTGGTGTGACCACAGCGTGACTGCGAGTGTCGTGACCACATTGTGACAGCGATTGTCGTGACCACAGTGTGACAGCGAGTGTCGTGATCACAGTGTGACAGCCTGTGTCGTGACCACAGTGTGACAGTGAGTGTCGTGATTACAGTGTGACAGCGAGTGTCGTGACCACAGTGTGACAGCGAGTGTCGTGATTACAGTGTGACAGCCTGTGTCGTGACCACAGTGTGGCATCGAGTCTCGTGACCACAGTGTGACAGCGAGTGTCGCGACCATAGCGTGGCACTGAGTGTCGTGACCACGACGTGACAAAATGTGGAGACCACGACGAGGCAGCGAGTTAAAACAACGTGACAGACAGTGTCACGTCCCTAACATAACGCAGAAACACGATTCATCACTTCTCCAGGCGTAGTCGACGAGTACTGGTAACGTCTATAGATTTGTCGAGTCCGCACAAAGAGGCTTTGAATGGCTGCTCCAAGAAGGGCGACGATCAGATAGCTGTATTTCATTTCCTAGCTTCCATTGTACAGCCGATGCTGGCACAAAACGCTGTACATTTGCGCGAACGCGGAGTTTTTAACCGAGGTTGTTGAGATTGTAATGAATTGGTAGAGATAGCACCGCTGTGCCCTACTGAAGTCAGGTCTTGTTGCCGTCGGCCCGCGGTGGTGCCGTTTAGTGCAGCCTGCCGGCCTGGTAGAAAAATGTTAATTTGGTAGTCACCGAATTTATAAGTGTGATTTTTGGAGGGGGGAAAATGCAGTAACAAGCAAAGCAGCTTTGCAAGTACTTACTCATTGATTGCCATTTCGTGTTGAGGTGCCCGCTTCACGCGTACAGCCTGCCAGTTGTATGGAGTTCCCCCGATGTCGGCATTCTGGAAGCTTCCAAACAAACCAATGTCGTGACTGTTATCTCTGATTGGATCTGTGGCCGCGGCTCCCCACGGCCCTCCGCTCATGGCTGATTCTCAGCTCCGATTACAGCATCGATTACTAGGGAATTAGGGTAGGTTTAATTATTGTAAAGCCGTGCGACAAGCGGCATTAGATGGGGCTTCGCCGCCATCTTGGCACGCTAGAAATACCATATTCAAACATTGCCAGATAAACATCTGAATTGGAACGAGGCGTGAAACGAAACGTCGTCAGATGAGATGGTTCAGATCTGCAGCTATGTCCCATGTAAGCTCACAAGGTCTTCCATCCAAGCAAAAATATATATTTTAAAAAGACACGGAATAAAGAATTGTAGGAATTAAACTTGGATCTTGGTGAATGAATATTTTAATTCTGATTTGTAAATCCCAGTTTTGATGTGTCGGTTTGGCTTCTGTTTTCTCTTGTACAGAGCGGATTACCGTCGCCATGATGGTACAGATAAAGACAGCAAGGGTTAACTTCTGCCCCACACTGGAAGGTTGTCATGGTCGGATCTGCAGGGCGGTGTTAGGGTTAATAACATTTTGTTTGTCAAGCGTCAGTCGGTCTGTCTGTCTGTTCGCATTGACGTCTGTGAGTCTGTTTGTCTGACAATAAGTCTCTCTGGCAATAAGTTTGTCTATATGTGTGTCTGCATTTATGTCTGTTAATCTGTCAAAAAAAGTGCGTGAGTTCATTCCTGCCTATTAGTCTGTCATGCTGTCTATGTATGTGTCTAATGTAGTGTTTCTTTTGTTTTTCTTTGATCTTTCTTTTTACATAACTACTGATTAAAATATTTTCCTATGTTGTTGCTGTTATATTTATATTTTTCAGTCATTTAACTCCCGATGCCCCAATCCTTGCTGTTGCATTTGTCAGTAATCAGTAATTTATCTCCTATCAGTTGCACTCAATCAATTATCTTCCATATTTGTATACACAGAGCAGTAGTCCATAGTACACGTCCGACTTTACATCTCCGAACATTTCCTGCTACTAATTTTTAGGAAGGGCTTACATAAGAACCACATTTGTTTAAGGAAGTGCCAAAGAAGGGTGATGGGTTCAGTATTATCCCGGCCGACTTTACTTCCACCAGCATTTCTGAGGAGTCAGTTTAGGGTGGGATGACTGGAATGATTTGTGAACCAGTGGAACTGACGCAGATTCATCTTGTGGTAATGGTAATCGGAGTTTCAACTTCATATCAAACAGGTTGCCCAAGAGATGTTCCGTTTCTGTGCCAAAGAAAAACCACACAGAATGTCCATCACTGTCCATTGGGGGTAAAAACTTACACAGATTGTAGCTTAGGAAAAGCCAGCTACATGCACACGTACTGAATGCATAAGGTAGCAGTCAGAAATGCCAACACAAACAGCCCGACTTTAGACAGACAGTTCATCGTTTGTGGAATTTGAAAGATGTAAAACACAACTAAAAGAAGAAGACCACAATTGTCAGTGGAGGCAGCAATTACAGCAGATCAGTAGCTGCACAAGCAATTAATCGTGTAAAGCAATACCAGGTCTCTGGCAAAGACCAGTCAACATTGTCTGAAGCAGCAAGTCATAAACAAGTTGACCACTGGCGAAAAGCATTCAAAAGGAAATCCACAACTCACAGTTTTGCGCCGTGCACTCAGCTCAGTAGCTGGGCGACGGAATTATACGCTTTCAATCACCCAGTGTGGGTTACAGTTCACTATTGTGGGGGAAAACAAGAATAGACCCACATGTCGTAAGAGTCGACTAATTGGGGGGCATCATTTGAAGTCGGAGTGCATCTGTCTAAAAGGCAAGTAACCAACAATCTGCATACAAATAAGCCTGATTTGTAAAACAGATGTGCACTCAACACTCAGGTTCTGGAACAAGCATACAGTTCAGGGGTGGACGAACAACCAAAACTTTTCGCCGGAGTTCACAGCTGGTGAACGCAAAGAAGAAGAAGAATATATGCTTTCAGTCTACTAATGAGGAAAATGCACGAGCAAGCTATTGTCAGAACAAAAAACTTGCCCCGAATAAAAACTGCAAGCCTGCCTATTTGCCACACTGACCAGAAGATTCGATCTGATGACCGGCATCAGGCAAACAGGTTTGAGTGCTACCTACTGTACCAAACAACGGTCCTATCCCTGCAGGTAATGTTGATAATCTCAACACGAATAATTTGTGAGTTTCCTAATCTGACAACCTACAACTGTATCTCCTTAGATAATATCGTCGATCATCCAGTGTTGTTTTCCTTGAGAGTCCATCTCTCTGCCAAAAGACAACATTCTAGAAAGGTCATCGCGCATGCGCAGCGGAGACTCTCTGGGGTTACAGGAAACGGAAATGCATTTTATTATTCTTGTAACCAGAAGGGGCGTCTTAGTCGCCGGGAGCACAGCTGCCAAATGGTTAGTAAGACCGACAAGGGAGCCGAGTTTGTAAACACATACAGATCATTATTTGTATTCGTAAACCATTTTGGTGGCTTCATCATCATTACAGTTTCCAGGACACCGCACAGGGTCCAATAGTTAGAAGTGATAGACTGAATAAATTCATTTCATTTGATTTGATGTATAAAAATGAGACACTCTAACAAGCCGATTAATCGATTTAATGTGTATTCACACACAATCACATACTATATATATATACACACACACACACTTTCTGTATATTTTATGAGTGTAGAAGCTGCATATAAAATCTCATCTTGATCGTCTTTTACTTTGCGGTATTGAGGTAAACTATAAATAACGGGAAAGTGTCTGTTTGTAGGCTTCGTAAATTGGGTTTCCCTGAGACCCTTATTTTCTCTATCCACTGTTTGCATGGTCGGCCTTTTCTTCGCTTCCTGCCTGGTCTATACATCACTGCTTGCTGTGGTATACTGTCTGTGGACATCCGCGTTATATGGCCAAACCATTTCACCTGTTGTCTTCTCGTTTTATCATTCCTGATCTTATCTGTTATTGTTATTTTAGGAGCCCTCCGTCTGAATCTCATTTCGGTTGTTGCAATTTTTCTTTTATCTTATTCTGTCATTGTCCAAGTCTGGCATTGATAGTACAGGGTTGTCATGAAGATGATGTAATAAAGTGCTCTTTCGGTTGCTACGAACACATTTTTGCTTCTTAGTATAAGTGCAATTTGCCCGTTAAGTTGGCTGATCAGTTGGCTTATACTTCGTTCTGTTTCTTATAGTAGTGAAAGTATTCCTTTGCCAGCTTGCTGGGTCAGTCGTGGGCAAAAAACATGGGGGGAAAACCCCCAACCTAGATGAGTCCATCCACCTTATTGGCCAATAGCCAGTAGGAACTGCAATTATCCTCACCACTATGTGTCTTACCGAAGCTAGCAACAACTATACTTTTTTGGGGGGAGACGAAACATTTCTTAGTGTTTCCGGAGCGTTATTACATTGATTCTCAATTAACCCAAACAACACGCGTAGTCACACGTGGCCTACCAGTTCTCGCCTTTGTACCAGAAGCTGCGGCATCAGATAAGACAGGAAATGATGTCATCGGTCTCCGTCGAAACAAAAGATCTGCCTGTCGACGCTTGTTCGTGCTTGTGTGTTGGAACCCAGAACTGTTAGATTTGACTGCCTATGTTCTAAATTTCAGCTACTCCCACCTCTATGGCCAGTGATCAGCAATGACAGTCTCATTTACAGCCAAATAAGGCTCATTGTTGGTGAACGGGAAACAAAAAAGAACTTCTCGGCAAAGCTGTCCAACCCAGACCCCGAGGCAGGTCAGAGTCGCCTTCTAGCAGGGTTATGCCTAAATTGATGCTGACATAAAACTAGGAGCAGCTCGTGTTCGTGTCTGTTTCTACAGGCATTCCAGCACAGATCAAAAGCCGAGAGCTCTCTTCAAATCATAAACGTTAAGACTGCTAATTTGGCAACAATGTCTGCTCACCTAGAAACGTGTTTGCTGCAGGGTCACAGCAGGGCAGAAATAATCCGTACTGACAGCCTTAGGTTAGTCACAGAAACGCCTCAGAGGATTGAAAGAACGCAGAAGCTGTGGATATAAATCACAGGGCGCCTCTAAATGACGCTACGTCGCCTGTTGGAGAATAAAAATGTCCGCCGGTGTTGAATGCCGGAAACACGTGACAGACCGGAAATACCGCCATCATGACGATGTTAACAATGGACCAATTGTCTCACCTGTAGACTAGGAACTGATCAATGATCAATTTTGTTTAATAAGAGCTGTGGTAACAGCAGCAACAACGACAAAAAAAAAGAGTGGGAGGGGGGAGGGGGGGTGAAGTTTAATTGTTTTTTTTTTCGTTGGCACTCTAAGTTTTCTTGATGTGAGGGGTGTGTCGAGTTTTATTGTGTGTGTGTGTGTGTGTGTGCATGTGGGTGTATGTGTGTGTATGTGTGTTTTATAAATTTATTATCTTCAGGACCCACTGATTCATGTTGACTCCCCCCCCCCACCCCTTTCCCCCCGCCATTTTATCGTCGTCATCATCATCATCATTATCATCATTATGATCACCATCTTCTTCTTCTAAAATCGAACGCCGTCTCAACAATGGACTAGCTGCAGGATATTTGGGAGCACAAACGTTGTGAGATCCTTGTCTCTTCCACACTGGAACTCTTGTACCACTGTGCGAGGGACATCAACTGTGTGGCGCAGAAACTAAGCCATGCAACGTCTAGTCTAGTGAAGCATAGCTCTTCTTGGTGTTGTTTTACCCTTGTTATAATAATAATAATTATTATTATTATTTGTTGCTTTGTGTTTTAGCACCTATCCGTGTTTCCAGACGAAAGTGTTATACTGGGCGAGAATGTGTCTCACAGCCGATGGAGATGCCGAGTGTGACTAGCAAGACTGGCCCGCGTTAAGAGTAGTCTTCCACAGCTAGAGCATATGATATCAGCACAGTTGTTACCCTCATATGGTTTTAGTGTGTTCTTCCCAGACGCTCAGCTCTCATCATTGCTGCAACCATTTCCTCTTTCACTCTCCTTCCCAGACGCTCAGCTCTCATCCTTGCTGCAACCATTTCCTCTTTCACTCTCCTTCCCAGACGCTCAGCTCTCATCCTTGCTGCAACCATTTCCTCTTTCACTCTCCTTCCCAGACGCTCAGCTCTCATCCTTGCTGCAACCATTTCCTCTTTCACTCTCCTTCCCAGACGCTCAGCTCTCATCCTTGCTGCAAACCATTTCCTCTTTCACTCTCCTTCCCAGACGCTCAGCTCTCATCCTTGCTGCAACCATTTCCTCTTTCACTCTCCTTCTCAGACGCTCAGCTCTCATCCTTGCTGCAACCATTTCCTCTGTCACTCTCCTTCCCAGACGCTCAGCTCTCATCCTTGCTGCAACCATTTCCTCTTTCACTCTCCTTCCCAGACGCTCAGCTCTCATCCTTGCTGCAACCATTTCCTCTTTCACTCTCCTTCCCTTCTGGATGTGCCTGCTCCATGCAACGAGGACCATGTCATTTTGTTCGCAACAATCTGCCTCCGAACAAATAATATTTATGTCCCGCTTGCACACATCTTTATATCCTAGTAGATGTCGACCTCGACATTGTTTACCGTCTCTAATTCACCGTAGAACAGGGATTTTCAACTGGCGGCCCGCGAGCCAAATGTGGTCTAAAGAGGCCTGGCAAATGGCACGCGGATTACCTGCCAACTGTTTTGTATTAATGTTGTTTCTTTGCTGTGGCTTGGTCTTCTGGCCCGCGATGATCTCCATTTCCCTAAGTCTGGCCTCTCAGCAAACTTGGTTGAGCGGCCATGCAGTAGAGGATGTCCTTAGGGACTCTGCCATCCTCCATTCTCCAGGTGTGACCCAGCCACCTAACCTTCGTAGAGCATTGAGAGAACTGCTTTCCAATACTTAGTGTTGGTGATCTTTGATAATAATAATAATTATTATTATTATTTTTATTAATAATATTATTATTATTACTTCTACTATTATTATTATTATTATCATTATTTTTATTAATATTATTATTATTAGAAATCCCATAGACAAAACAGAAAACAGATATAGACACCCTACTAGATTTAAACATCAAGGAAGATTGGCTAGTAAACAGCATATTATCTCCGAAGTTAAAATATGTGGGCATTTCAAGTGCTACAGCGGATTGGAAAGATTGAAGAAAAAATACTAACTGAAAGCCTGGTACCAGGAAGGAGAGGCAGGGGCCGACCAGTACGGCAATAGCACAGGCTACAAGTGATGGCTTTGGGTAGGAAAATAGACAAGACGGGAGATCTAGCGAGAGGCAGAGTTTCTTTCACTCAGACTGTGATGATAGTGATGTTGGGCATTATTACTATTATTCTTACCAATATTTTGACCATCGTTAACGTGTCTCACTGAGGATTAAAATACAATTCTTCTTCTTCGTCTTTGTCTACTGGTTGTAAGCTTAGGTGGAAAACCGTTGTTTTGTTCCTTGCCGCTCGGGGCAGATGCACTTCCATTCAGTCGACTCCTACGACATGTTTGGTGGTAAATGCGGTGGGTGTGTTCTTTTTCCCCACCACAATGGGAACCCGGAACCCTTACGGGGCAAAAATTCATTTAAATGTGTAAGACCTGTCCCATTCCTCTTCATTTGATGATTATAAGAAATGCATATAAAGTGAAGCTTTGAATACGTGCTTATCTACACATGCCAGGCCGCCTTCCTCTTTTAGCAAATGATTGACTGTTTGTTGTTTCTTGAGTCACTTGGATTACTGACCTACTTAAGAAAACCTAGGCTATATTCCTCAGACAAGAATGGATTGCTTCACTAAGCGCATACCAATGGTTTGTCTAGCCTTCACGTTTGTGCTGGGTCATGCGGGTGTTGGAGGCAAAGAGAGAGTAGATCATCTCGCAAACATGGTGGTTTTTTTTGACGTTGCCTGATTTGTGTGGTTTCCACATTGTCTCCTTTGCCGCAGGTATTGCCCCCGGAGTACCCCTTTAGGTCAGCCCCCCTGTGGAGCAGTTAGCCCTCAAGGGAAGGCAGGGGCAGATCATGGGCATTCCCCGCCATCCAAGGAGGCAAACATGGTGGTTGCTATGGCTGGTCCGGTAGTGAGCAGAAGCGACGTTATCAATGCCATGCGCAACACTGACCGTTGTGACGAGCAAGCCAAAAGGCATGACTCTGTATTCATGTCCAGGCTGATGGACATGCCTGTGTAACCGGAGCTGCAAGAAAAAAAACATTTCACGAAGGGAACAAGATGTTTAATTAGTCAACACAGAACAGGCGTCATCAGTCGTTTTGCCTTTGTGGTGCTTTTGAGGACGAATTCGGAGCACATATGGATCAGCCCAGAGTTCTTTGACGATAATCTTCACTAATCGCTAGTTTGGGAATTGCGATGTTGCAATTGTCTGCTGTTTACTGTTGTGTTTTGCTGTTTTCTGTTTGTTTCCTATAGTTTCCTGCTGTTTTTATGAACAAAAAATGAGAGATTGGACAGAGATACAATACCGACTGAGCAATGAGCAACTAAAAATGATAACAACATAACACAAAGAAGCGGTCACAATGACAAAAACGCCAAAGTATATCTGGCGATAAGCAGAAAGCTATCTTATAAACAGCAATTGCCTTAGAATCACATCTTCACTTATTGTCATACGTTGTTAAGTCACTTAAGTTTCACAGCGGTCTTCATCACACTTATCTTCACCCTGCTAGTGTCCCCTGCGGAGCATAGGGCCATTGTTTCCTGTAAGTGAAAGTCAACATCGATTGACCCCTATCTTCCAGCTGCTATCTACAGATTTCATCTCTCATCGCCAGCATCTCTCATCTTAATGCTACGAATAAAAACTTTTGTATGTGAGCCAGGGAAAATGTTGCTGTTGTTAATATCTTTGCACGTGTCGCCATCAAACTCGATCGGGTTCATCGGCTCAGATAGACAACATAAAAATGTGCAAAACGTCATCAGTTCTTGATAAGAATTATCCGGAAATTTCACCAGGCTCCCGCTGAGGCAACCAGAAGTGTATACATGGCGAGAGTGATTGCCCCTTCCAGCGGGGAAAGATGGCGGTCGGTGAGGTTATCTAACTACAGGGGTTGTTGGCGCATTCAAATTGTGGCCAACACGTGTTACCTTCCAGAGTTTTACATCAATCTTCAATTTATTTAATGTTATAAGGAAGTTGTAAATATACATTTATGTGTGCGGTTGTTGCAAATATGTGGATGTAAGATCGTTATAAATAGGTGCGTATCAATATGTGGGTGCAAGAATGTTATAAACATACATGGGTGTAAGAATGTTACAAGTATGTGGCTGTAAAAATGGTACACATATGTGGCTGTAAGAATATTATACGTCTGTCGCTATATGAATGTTATAAATATGGGGCTGTAGAAATGTTAATATATATATATATATATATATATATATATATATATATATATATATATATATATATATATATATATATATATTTATATATGTCGCTATATAAAAATTATAAATATGGGGCTGTAAGATTGTTATAAATATGTTGGTGTGAGAATGTTGTATATATGTGGCTGTAGAATGTTATAAATATGTAGGTATGAGAATGTTGGTTGTACTTACGTGGATGTAAGAATGATTCAAATATGTGGCTGTAGGAGTGTTACAAATACGTGGCTGTAAGAATGTTACAAATGTGTAGCTGTAAGAAACAAAATACTACATAGATGGTGTAAGAAAACTGTGAATTTGTAAATGATGTACGTACCCCAGGAAGCTGCACTTGAGGTACATATGTAAGGAAGTTGTAAATGACGTACATATGTAAGAAAGCTGTAAATGATGTACATATGTAAGAAAGATGTAAATGATGTATATATGTAAAGAAGTTGTAAATAGTGTACATATGTAAGGAAACTGTAAACGATGTATATATGTAAGAAAGTTGTAAATGATGTACATATGTAAGGAAGTTGTAAATGGTGTGCACATGTAAGAAAGCTGTAAATGATGTACATATGTAAGGAAGTTGTAAATGGTGTGAATATGTAAGGACGCTGTTGTTAGTATACATATGTAAGGAAGCTGTAAATAATATACATATGTAAGGAATTTGTAAATGATGTACATACGTAAGGAATTTGTAAATGATGTACATATGTAAAGAAGTTGTAAATGATGTGCAAATGTGAAGATGATGTAAATGATGTCCATATATAAGGAAATTGTAAATGATGTGTACATACAAAGAAATTGTATGATGTACACATGTTAGGACGCTGTATTTAGTTTACCTATGTAAGGAAATTGTAAATGATGTGCATATGTAAGGAAATTGTAAATGATGTGCCTATGTAAAGAAGCTGTAGGGTATTGTGTAGAAAACACCACAGAAATTATTAATTTTCAAATTGACGACGTCAGTTTGATGGTCGAAGTTTCTCAAGTCAAAGTACCGGCTTTAGTCACATTCATACCAAAGTCGTCCCCCTGTGGGACGCAATTTTTCGTTTGACTGAAGCCCCACTCTGGCTGTTGCCAGTGGCCCGAATATAATCTGAAGGTTAAACGTGGGTTTTCTGGGATCTTTCAACGGGTGATCTTCAACCGAATGGTGGCTCGTTGTGTCACCAGGTTTTTATCGCTCAGTGTGATGTCCTGGTGGGGAAAATGTCAGTTAGACAATCACATTACTTTTATCATTGAACACAGTAAAAGAAATAGCTTTCAATATTTTTGGGGCAAGTACGAGAATGCCTCAGTTCAGTCAGTTAAACATGTTCATGCTGGCCAACTTGGCAACGTGCCATGCAAGATCAGTTGTGTCAGAAGTAAATCTTTTTCTTACCGTTCACCAGCTGTAAACACTAGGCGACACTTTTGGTTGTTTGTCCACTTCTGGACTTTAGTCGTGTTCCAGAACTTGAGATTTGCTTTGCACATCCGTTTTACAGGCCTGGCTCATTTGTATGCAGACTGCTAGCATCTCGCCTCTCAGGCAGAAGCACGCCGACTTCGAATAGAACTCTTTTAATCAGTCGCCCTGCACGACGTGCTTATTAAAAAGGCAGTGGGTCCACTAACCCCTCCCCTGCCCCCCCCCCTTTTTTTTTTCTTGGAGCCGACCCGGAGCCAACACAGGAATCAGAACTGATTAAAATTACATGAGACAGAAGGTTGTGGAGAAACGTGACTACTAACACAACACGGCATTTACTTTCAGAACAAGAGGACAGAAGACAGAAGGTTGTGGAGAAACGTGACTACTAACACAACACGGCATTTACTTTCAGAACAAGAGGACAGAAGACAGAAGGTTGTGGAAAAACGTGACTACTAACACAACACGGCATTTACTTTCAGAACAAGAGGACAGAAGACAGAAGGTTGTGGATAAACGTGACTACTAACACAACACGGCATTTACTTTCAGAACAAGAGGACAGAAGTCAGAAGGTTGTGGATAAACATGACTACTAACACAACACGGCATTTACTTTCAGAACAAGAGGACAGAAGACAGAAGGTTGTGGATAAACGTGACTACTAACACAACACGGCATTTACTTTCAGAACAAGAGGACAGAAGACACAAGGTTATGGATAAACATGACTACTAACGCCACACGGCAGGGACTTTCAGAAAAAAAGAAAAAAAAAACAGGAGATAGAAGGTTGTGGATAAACTTGACTACTAACGCTAAACTGCATAGACTTTCAGAAACTCGAACCCGGGTCTTCCGCTTAAGAACCCAGCGTTCTAACAGTTCGTCCAGCCGCTCATTACACACGCTTTGCAACTGTTATTAAATAGTAATTTAGTAGTTATGAAATCAGATGTTTAACAAATAAACTAGTTTAAGTGGACTTGTCGACATTTCAGCCATGCGGGCAGCAACAACTCTACAGGAAAGTTGAATAGTTCTGCCAGACAGATATTATCATCCAGTGCTGGATTTAGGTATAAATATGCTAAAGCTGAGGGCTTTACTAACGACAGAATTAGACTTCTTTATTTTCCTCACATGCAATTTACTTTTCATATATTTTGGGTTTATAAAATTGTTTGACGTTTAAACATAGAGCCCTTTATATGATCGTATGATACAGCTTAATGAAATTGTTAACTGCCTTATTTGTATGCAGGGTTATCCAGCTGATGGATTCACTCTCATTCATGTATATGTCTTTGAATATACATTAAACATTAATATATATACCAGAGAGAGAGAGAGAGAGAGAGAGAGAGAGAGAGAGAGAGAGAGAGAGAGAGAGAGAGAGAGAGGGGGAGGGAGAGAGAGAGAGATAAAGAGAGAGAGATTAAGGTCCAAAGTTTACAAACTTAAATTAGAGGTTTTAGATGTTCAAAATGGCTACCGTCTGCTGCTCGGCAAGCATCTATGCGGTAGCCGAACTCATCCCACACAAAAAGAAGCATCTCTCATGTCCTTGGTGGCACGAGCATGCGCACTCAAGTGGTTTGTTATTCAGCTGCGCTCTAGTGTTAATATCTGAAACTTCCGCCCCCCCCCCCCCACCCTTCTTTCTCTCTTTCTTTCTTGTATGTGTATTAATAATATGTAATGCTTATGCAATGAAATATAGAGAATGAAAATGTATCCATAATTGTAGTAGTAGTTGTAGCATGTTTTGCCATACACAGAGCGAAAAACACCCGGTGACGCAAAGTACCACCATGCGGATCACCCGGGGAAAGGTCCCAGAAACCGAGTTCAACCGTCAGGCTATATTGCCGCCCCCGGCAACGGCCACGGTGGGGCTTCAAAATAATGAAAAACAACAATAATGCACGTACACAAACTGACTTTCTACCCCACCAGGACATCACACAAGCGATAAACACCCGATGACACAAAGTGCCACCATGCGGATGAGGCTCACCGTGGAGAGGTCCCAGAAACCGCGTTCAGACAATTGGCCATATTGATGGCCTGCCTATATTGCGGCCCCTGGTAAAAGCCAGAGTGGGGCTTCAAATAACAAACAATTACGTCCTAAGAAGGCTTTAAGGCATTGAGTATGTTAACACACACACACACGCACACACTCACACACACACACACACACACACACACATACATACACACACACATACAATACAGTCAGTATATTTCCATTATCCACATATTTTACAGTTTTCTGAGATCATCTGGCGTAATTGGAAACAGTCAAGACCTCAGGTTGTTATATAGTTTAGGACCTTGTGAAGTTTCAACTCCACCATTGTTTGTAACATTTCTGATAGAAAATGTCGTCTACAACCTATCTCGTACACTGACCACTGCTCTAATTTCCTAGTTATTTCCCTTGGATGCAATTATCTCCCCTACATAAATTTGTGCTATAAAAATACAAATTATCTGGACAAATGAGAATTTGTAGTCACCATAGTGTTTTGATCGCGCAGATAGGCAGCCATGAGTGGAAGAATGGGTGACTGCAAAAATATGGAGTGATAGAAGATAATTAGAGGGGAGAGATATTTGAACATAGCTGGTGCAGATAATGTGAAATGTGAGAAATCCCAGTGGGACGGCTGTGGTGGAGGCAGCAATGTAACCTAGGCTTTATGTTCGGTTGGGGTGCACTATGGCCGTCTGGTTTGTTTTTCTAAGCGTCTGGTGGGGCGGTGAAAAACAAACGGAACACATCAAGCAGGAGGTTGGTGATGGTGGTCGGACGGTGATGGTGGTGGTACGGTGGTGGTGGTGGGCGGGTGATCTGGACCAGATTTAGACATGGCGAGGCCCTATATAAAGTCATGAGGCCCTAATGTTTAAATTATAACAGCTAGCTTAAAGAAGCTAAACTATGTGCCTCTTTTAAATATACGAGTGATGAACATTTATTGTTTCTCACATTTTTAATTTAACAAAAAATAAATAAAGAGCATTCTTCACAATCACAGAAAATATATTATGTAATTCATCATAAGGTTAGTTGCGTATCCTTTACAGGACGTTGCAGAACCAACCCCAACAGCCCCTGTCTGTTATGTGGTTTTTCTAGGCAAATTTACGTCCAGTAGTTTGCCGTTGCTTGCTGGACGGTGGGCTTTCTTGATACCACTGTCGAAACCATGCATGGCCCGCAGTTGGGATCGAACCCGGCATCCCGGCATTACGAAGCGTTGGCATCGACTTAGCCACAGAGCCGACATTCTATCATAAAGGTTCTGTTAAAAGATAATTGCATTACTGAGCCCAAAACGGAAATTTGTTTAGGCCCTAAGTATTGTGAAGCCCAGCGAAACTGTGTTTTCTTATGCCTAAATCCAGCACTGGGAGTGGTGCCGGCACCGACACTCACTCCTGGTTCGGCGCAGCCAATCAATGGACGACACGTGTAGGCCAGCTAGTAGGCATTGGATGGGGTCAGAGGTAATTCTGGAACTGCCCGGCGGGTGTGAGGTCAGTACCCGACTTTCAGAGAACACAAATGGGAGTAGTTCTTGGTATGGTAACTTGGGACAGTCTTTGGGGAATCGAAGACATCACTTGCCATCTTTCTCTGTCTTCTAGCCCCCAGTGGAGCATAGGCCCCTAATAAACTCACGTCAAGTCGTTCTATCCTTTGCTATCTCTCTCTAGCTCCCTTCTCCATGTTTTTTTTCCTTCCTTTGTTTCTGTGACTCTGTGGGTTCCGGTGTAAAGATATTCTATTAATTTTGTCAGGTTTTCTCAAATTGTATCCTATCCAACGCCAGTATCTTTACCTCTTGGTCCACCAGAATTTATTTTGGTCTCTTCCAAATTAGCGATTCTATTATTCCACCTAATTTCTTTTATTCTGCGCAGGCATCAGTTAATGATTATTGTAGTTTAATAGTAGTTAAAGATGGAGTGATGGGATTACAGAAATTAACATAAGTCTTAATAGTGCTCTTGACAGAGCTCACCGACGAACATTACATCTCCCCCACAATGAGGTACAAGGTGGAAGAGAAGAAGAAGAAGAAGGAGAAGAAGAAGGAGGAGGAGAAGAAGAAGAAGAAGAAGAAGAAGAAGAAGAAGAAGAAGAAGAAGAAGAAGAAGAAGAAGAAGAAGAAGAAGAAGAAGAAGAAGAAGAAGAAGAAGAAGAGAGAAGAAGAAGAAGAAGAAGAAGAAGAAGAAGAAGAAGAAGAAGAAGAAGAAGAAGAAGAAGAGAAGAAGAAGAAGAAGAAGAAGAGAAGAAGAAGAAGAAGAAGAAGAAGAAGAAGAAGAAGAAGAAGAAGAAGAAGAAGAAGAAGAAGAAGAAGAAGAAGAAGAAGAAGAAGAAGAAGAAGAAGAAGAAGAAGAAGAAGAAGAAGAAGAAGAAGAAGAAGAAGAAGAAGAAGAAGAAGAAGAAGAAGAAGAAGAAGAAGAAGAAGAAGAAGAAGAAGAAGAAGAAGAAGAAGAAGAAGAAGAAGAAGAAGAAGAAGAAGAAGAAGAAGAAGAAGAAGAAGAAGAAGAGAAGAAGAAGAAGAAGAAGAGAAGAAGAAGAAGAAGAAGAAGAGAAGAAGAAGAAGAAGAAGAAGAAGAAGAAGAAGAAGAAGAAGAAGAAGAAGAAGAAGAAGAAGAAGAAGAAGAAGAAGAAGAAGAAGAAGAAAGAAGAAGAAGAAGAAGAAGAAGAAGAAGAAGAAGAAGAAGAAGAAGAAGAAGAAGAAGAAGAAGAAGAAGAAGAAGAAGAAGAAGAAGAAGAAGAAGAAGAAGAAGAAGAAGAAGAAGAAGAAGAAGAAGAAGAAGAAGAAGAAGAAGAAGAAGAAGAAGAAGAAGAAGAAGAAGAAGAAGGAAGTAGAAGAAGAAGAAGAAGAAGAAGAAGAAGAAGAAGAAGAAGAAGAAGAAGAAGAAGAAGAAGAAGAAGAAGAAGAAGAAGAAGAAGAAGAAGAAGAAGAAGAAGAAGAAGAAGAAGAAGGAGAAGAAGAAGAAGAAGAAAAAGAAAAAAGAAGAAGAAGAAGAAGAAGAAGCAGAAGAAGAAGATTAGTAGTTGTCTTTGTTGTTCGCAATGTTTCCGCTCTATACAAAAGTACTAATTTGATATAAAAATTAAAATTTTTAGTTTAGTATAAGTTTTTATTTCTTTGCACCTCCACAAATTCGTTAGTTCTATGAAAGCTCCTCTTGCCTTTTGTATTCGTATTTTAACATCTTTATCAGTTCCCCCATCTTTATCTTCATTACTCACCAAATAGGTGTATGACTCCATGTCTTTGAGTGGGATACCATTCAGATAAAGCACTCCCCGTGTGAGATCAGGCGCCCCATCCTGGGGCAAACAAGAATAGACCCATTACCTATATACACAAATATAAACCCAGCTATGCACCTACTTATCCACACATGTATCCCTCCAGCTATATACACATACATACACACCTACCCAACTATCGACCCATAAGTTCACATTTAAACCCCCTTTTTTTTAAATATCCAGAAGCCATGAGTTGTTAATCCTTTGGCTCAGTGCTATAATTTCTTGACTTGATTCAATGATAGATACTGTGAATCTGGGAGAAATGTGGCTTTTCTGCCTATACCCGGGCGTGAACCCGGACCACAAGGAGTTCGTCAACTCGTCGCCGCGCAGTCCGGTTTAGCGAACTATGCTAGCGAGCCGGGCAAACTCTTATATCACCCATTTCTGCATCTGTCAGTAGGTCTGCGTACACTCAGTTCCTATAAGCCTTCTGTCATTTTGTCTCTCTGTTCGACGACATATCTGTTTATTGTCTGTGTATCTATATATCTGGATGACTGTCTGTCCAGAAATCAGAGTGTCTGTCAATCTATCCATCTATCTGTGTGTCTATTTGTCTGTCTGCTTGCCTGGCTACATGTGTGCTTGTCTGTCTGTCTGCTGCTTCAACACAATATGCACACATAAATGTATGTTTGTGTATATGTGTGCCACGGAGCAGCCGCGCAGTCCTGTGAGCAGAATATCACACAGACTACAACTTGTCCATCCTGACAGCTTTTCCGCTTGTACCAATTGTATCACCATCATACTACAACATCGTGAGGTCACAGTACACCCCGACACCCCACCAAGCCAGCGCCAACTGCACGCCCCGACGTTCTTATCTCCGCTGACGATCTCTCACACAAACTCTACTAGTCACTTCAAGACCGCATTTATCATAAAAAATGTTTACACGAGGAAAGGGAAAAAAGAAACAACACTTTAGTTCGAAAAGTGTGGCTAGAAAACACAGGTGAAACTGGATTGCCTGGTTTCAGAGTTATCAGGGGGCTGCGTGGTCTCGAGGAAGAGTGTCCGCCTCGAGTGCTATAGGTTCAATTCCCGGTAAGAGCTGAGATTTCTTTTACGTGGACTTGGACTTCTAGTAATTTCCCATGGTCTCTAGGTGCGCAAGGCACGTAACAAATCCTTTGGCATTTAGAAATCGAGCAGTTACAGCCCAACGGCGCTGCCTGGGCAACATTTAGACATAGGTTACTAGCTGTGTGCTATAATGTTGATCCGTGTTTCAAACCTCAAAGGGTTATCAGTTGTTTAAAAAAAGGGGGAAGGGGGAGGGGGGCTTTGTTCGTTGATGTGGCATGAGAGGTGACTTTACATGTACTGCTGGACACTTATAGAAAGTGAGATCATGGGACACTGCAGGCCTGTGTTTTTGGAAGTTTCGTTTTGCACACACGACCCACAACAGAACAGAACTTGATGCGCTGCCAGCCTGCTAGCTAAGCAGACACAGAACCCAAAACAAATGTCTCGTCTGCCTTTCTAACCCCCAATGGAGCATAGGTCCTCAACCAACTCACGCCAAGTTGTTCTATCTTTCACTATCATATGCAGCTCTCTCTATGTCTTCCCTATCTTTTTAACTTCACTCTCTTGTTCCCTTCCTCGTGTGATTTTCCCCTTTATTTATTCTTGTCCCTGTGGGTTGCAGTGTAAAGACAATTCTAGTTATATAGTTTTCAAGTCTTCCCAGCGTGTATCCTCTTTGAATCCAGCGACTTTTCTTCACCTCTTGGTCCACTTGAACTTGTTAGTTCTCTCTCAAAGCTCTGCATTAGTGATTCTATCATACCATTTAATTCCCTCTGTTCTGTGCAGGCACCAGTTAACGAATGTTTGTAGTTTATTAGTAATTGCCTTAGTTGTTCTACATGTTTCCACTCTAAACACATACACACAAACACACAAACACACACACACAACAAATGTAGACAGCAGTGTATTTCTCAAATTCAAAATCCCAAAATTAAAATTGAACGGTTACCAGGTAAAGTCTTAGGAAGTAAAGGCGGTCGGTGCGATGCTAATCACATCAGCCGCCGAGCGTCGATGGATCTGTAGAAATATAGGTCTTGTCCAGTTTGCTAGAACAGCTAAAGGCGTGGAATATAGGTCCTCTTGCCTGTTGTATTCGTATTTTAATCTCTCTATCCATTTCCCCATCTTTATCTACATTACTGCTTTGCCCGGCTCTCTAGCGAAGTTAGTTAAACCTGACTTTCGCGGCGGCCGGGTGACGAACTCCTTGTGGTCCGGGTTCACTCCCGGGGGTAGGCAGAAAAGCCACATTTCTCCCAGATTAACGGTCCCTATAATGGAATCAAGGCCGAAGGGTTGCGATATCCATAGTACCAAGCCAAAGGGTTTACAACTCATGGTTTCTGGATACGTAAAAAAAAAAAAAAAAATCTACATTACTGCCCAAATAGGTCTACGACTCCGCGTCTTGGAGTGGAATACTATTAAGAGAAACCACAAATTTTACATAAAACCACATTTGTACAGGATAAAAACTGGTCGATGCCCTTTTTTTCCCAACAAGACCTGCTACGCCTCAACCCCCCCTCCCCCATACTTTTGAAAGTTATATTCAAAAACCCACCCACACAAGACTAACTAGATTAAAGGTTCGTTTTGTAGTGCCCCTGTACAACTCATTTAAATGGCTGTACAGTTGAACAGGGTTTTCGGAACAAGACCAAAGTCCAGAAGTGAACGAACAACAAAGAACTTTCCGCAGCAGTTTACAGCTGAAGAACACTAAGTAGCAGAAGAGACTGAGAGGTACCGTAGCATGCATGGATGACGTATGATGCTAGAAGTAACGCTTGGTCTGTCTTTGAGTAAATCTATGACTTTGCACATCACTGAATCAAAGGTCTGGGCCGCGATACATACAGTTTACACCTGTGAGAATCCATCTGCTCCGACAGCCAGCTATCTCCAACGTTCAAATTCCCTGTCAAAAACATTCATTTTCCCTGCATTTCTCTCCAAGCTATCATTAAATTCCCGTAGTCTCCTGGAGGGGATTTCCCCGCCGATTTATCCGGGTTCCAGTGCTGTATGATGTACCCGGCGCCCCGAGTTTATCTCCAACAATAACCGGACTTCTGTCATTTCCGTTCTCGGGGGGCGAGGCTGAAACTGTATGCTCTCGGGCCACACGCTGGGCCCCCAACAACTTCACCAGTTTAACTTAAAACAATACACTAAATCATTTCGTCAGTGAAGATGACATGGGAGATTCTATCATCTGTTGTTTAGTCACGTCTTTTCTCGGTGAATTACTGTTATACTGTGTTTAGTGATGTCATCAGTATGATCATTTTATTCTAACGTATGTTTAGACTTCAATTTGTCCAGGGTACTTAACATCCGTTACAGTGTTATATAATCTTTCTGAGTTACGACACTTGCTGTTCACAGCGCTTTCTATCTGGCATTTGTTTCCGGTGATCATACTCGTGTCACGTATTCAACTAGCCAGACAAATACGTGATTTGTCGCAAAGACACTTCAGTCAAGTATAACTTACTTACCCCGTCCCCAGTGTCGGACGTAGTATGTTGTTGTTTCAAAGCCCCAACCTGATTATTGCCAGGGGCTCTAATATAACTCTGAATTTCTGGGACTTGTCTATTGTGACACTTTGTGGCACCGGGTATTTATCATTTCCGTTGTGATGTTCTGGTAGGGTAGATCATCATCACCATCCCCTTCAGTTAAGATATTTTTGTGTATTTGTGTTTATGATAGGGCTGTATCGAGTATTCGCTTCGTATTCGCTTCGGGGCCGAATAGTGAACCTATTAACTATTCGGTATTCGGCCGAATAGTTGCGGTCGGGCCGAATACGAATAGCAGTTACCTTACACCTGCTTCTGTATACACGGCCTTAATGCTGACAACATGAAACGATTAATTTTCTTGAAAGCTAATGCAGCTTTCATGCATTAACTAAGCTGTCAGTGACTATTTCCAAGTACAGAGAAGTAAAAACTGTATACACCTGAAAGAGGAATGGGCGTAGACCACGAGGCAGACAAAAAAGAAGTTCGAGAGATAATGTCCAGCCAGACCTGCAAACAGCTGGTGTCACAAATTGTGAAGATAAGGCCAGCCAGAGAGATGAATGGAAACGAGTGGTATCTGTAGCAGTAAACCTCAAGAGCTCAGAGTGCTAAAGAAGATGATGATTATTCTGTGCTACTTTTTGTGAAGTAAAAGTTCAGGGTACATTGGACATTATAAATGTGGTTTTTTTTTGGATATATTTTATACACTATACACTATTCGAATTCGCATTCGTATTCGGCCGAATAGTTGGTCCCGTTATTCGTATTCGGCGGAATAGTGAAAATCACTATTCGGTACAGCCCTAGTTTATGATATTGTAAATTCACATAATGTACTGATGAAGGCTGTCTAGTCGCAACGTTCACTTGTCATTTGTGTTTGTGATAATGTAAAGCTAACTGGTTCTACTTGTCGTTTCTTCTTCTTTCTTCTTCTTGTTCACCAGCTGTAAACTCCGGTGGAAAGTTCTGATTGTTCATCCACTTCTGGACTGCAGTCCTGTTCCAGAACCAGAACCTGAGTGTTGCATGTGCATCCGTTTTACAGATCTGACTCATTTGTATGCGGACTGCTGGTTCCTTGCCTCTCAGGCAGATGCAATCTGACCTCGAAGGAAGCTCCCATTTAGTCGACTCTTACGACATGCTTATGTGTAGGCAGTGGGTCTATTCTTGTTTTCCCTATAATAGGGCCCCGAAACCCACACGGGGAACTTGTCGTTTGATCTGATATCTTTTCAAATCGTTTCATAGTATGTGTATAATTTCCGTGCCTTTCTTGTAAATTCTAAAGTGTGTGAAGTCAAATATTTTTCTGTGAAATTCTTCAATGTGTTTAATCAAGTGTTTTTCCGTGAGATACTAAAATGTGTTTAATCAAGTGTTTTTCCATGAGATACTAAAATGTGTTTAATCAAGTGATTTCCCGTGAAAATTCTAAAAATGTGCTTAGTCAATGTAAGTTCTAAAGTGTATTTAAACAAGTCTTTCCCGGTAAATTCTAAAATGTGTTTAGTCAAGTCGGTCCCTGTAAATTCTAAAATGTGTTTAGTCAAGTCGGTCCCTGTAAATTCTAAAATGTGTTTAGTCAAGTCGGTCCCTGTAAATTCTAAAATGTGTTTAGTCAAGTCGGTCCCTGTAAATGCTAAAGTGTTTTTAGTCGCGACTTCTCCTGGACAGAAAGAACGAGACACGGAGTTTCATTGAAAGAGAAACACTATGAAATAGGTTCGCCTCTATAGAATGGCGAACAGATTCCAGGCATGCCGAGATTCCACGGCGGCGGGCGTTTGCCTAGCTATCCCTGGATCGCCTGTCCGGATATGTCAGAACTGACGGCTGGACCACCAACCTACCGGTTTATTAGCAGCCGCCTCATCAGTGAAGCACGCTGAGGATAAGATGATGGTGGTGATGGTCGTCATGATAATGATGACCGTCATGATAATGATGATGATGATGACACTGCTGATAATGACAAGACTAATATGTGGAAAGGCTGTAAGCTGTTCTAACGGTGCCGCTGGAGCATGTGCCAAAACATCCTTGTAGCCCAGGAGTACCCCCCCCCCCTTTTCCCCCCTTTCCCCACTTTCCTCCCAAGGAAACAACGCCGATCAAGCAGGAACCCCCCCCCCCTCCCCCACTACAAAAAACAAAAGAGGTGGGAGGAGGGGGAAGGTGGTGGGCGAGAAGAATGGATACACAACTGGTGTACTAGCTAGGTGCCTGTTGCCTTCTGCCTAGCGAAGAGGGGTCATTTTAAAAACTGTTGGAATGCGAGCGACTCAGTGCTTCCTTTTTGTTTTTCTTTTGTCTTCTGTGTGCTCTGTTATCTTTCTCTGTCAGTAGTGACACGGGTAGTGGCTCACGCACTTAACCATGCTCTCACGCACTCACTCACTCACTCACTCACTCACTCACTCACTCACTCACTCACTCACTCACTCACTCACTCACTCACTCACTCACTCACTCACTCACTCACTCACTCACTCACTCACTCACTCACTCACTCACTCACTCACTCACTCACTCACTCACGCACTCATTCACTCACTCACTCACTCACGCACTCATTCACTCACGCACTGACTCACTCTCTCACTTATCACTTACTCACTCATTCACTTACTCAAGCACTCACTCACTCACCCACTCACTTACCGACTCAATCACTCTGACTCGCACTCACTCACTCACGCACTCATTCACTCACACACTCACTCCATCTCTCACTTATCACTCACTCACTAACTCACTCACTCACTTATTCACGCACTCATTCACTCACGCACTCACCCACTCTCTCACTTACCGACTCAATCACTCTCGCGCACTCACTCACTCACTCACTCACCCACTCACGCACTCACTCACTTACTAATTCAAGCACTCACGCACTCACCCACTCTCTCACTTATCGACTCAATCACTCTCATTCACTAACTCACCCACTCACGCACTCACTCACTTACTCATTCAAGCACTCACGCACTCACCCACTCTCTCACTTATCGACTCAATCACTCTCACTCACATTCATTCTCGCGCATCTTTTTTTCACACACTCTCGCGCGTTAGCTTCCTCTTTACCGTCCCGCTCTCTTACTCACGGGCAGTCTCTAACCACCCCCCCCCCCAACCCCACCCCCTCCTTTTCCTTCTTTTCAGGCAAATCATGTCGCCGTCTTGATGACTCGAAATTTGTGCTATAGTTAGATATCAAACTAGTCTTCAAGCAGTTAGTGTGTGTGTATGCATGTATGTGCGTTTGTATGTGAGTTTGAGTGTGTAAGGTCTTTTGTACCTTTTGTACCTCCGCAACGTCTATTTTGTGTCTAATGTAATTAGACCTGTAAAACTGACCCAAACTGTTATGTTCTTCAAATCGTGTTTAAACTTAGAATCCTGTGTGTATAAGGACATAATCACCCTGCAATGTTTGATAGCTGCCTTAGACGTGGTATTGTACAGACAAACACACACACCCAGCAACACACACAGAGACAGACAGACAGATAGACAGACAGACAGGGCAGACAGACAGACAGAAACGGAGAGAGAGAGAGAGAGAGAGTGTGTGTGAGAGAGAGAGAGAGAGAGAGAGAGAGAGAGAGAGAGAGAGAGAGAGAGAGAGAGAGACGTGTCCCATTAAAAACATCTCGTATATAGTAGAAATCTCGTCAAAACCTGTGATCTCGCAAATTTAACGAGACTAGAGATTTGAACAAGAAACCTAACGCAGAAGTTATCACTGCAGAGGCGGCCGAACCAGGACACCTTCGGCTAGCCGGATCCAGGACGCAGCGGGAAGTGTGACAAGCTGATTCGGCTCCGAGAAAACGATATTGTTCCCCGCCGATTTCACTGCCAAAATTTCACACTTTTCCTTTCACCATCGATAGCGACTCGGTTTTCAAATGAGAGTTTACTGCTCTTATGTGCCGGGTTCCAGTCCGGGCTGCTACCAGTTTCTGACAACTACGCTGTGTTTTCCTTGTCCCCCCCCCCCCTCACCCTCCCCATCGCCTTCTGGGGACTAATTCCCACTCAGGAGCATGCTGTGAATGTGTTCAGGGAAAACGTGTTAGCTGATAGTAACAACAGTTCGCGGTGACGCAGGGTCGGTTTTAAACTTGCGGTTTGAGCTTGTTGAGGTTTTGAACAACGGATCAACATCATGTCCCACGGGTCATCAACATCATGTCCCACGGGTCATCAACATCATGTCCCACGGGTCATCAACATCATGTCCCACGGGTTATCAACATCATGTCCCACGATTAATCAACATCATGTCCCACGGGTCATCAACATCATGTCCCACGGGTCATCAACATCATGTCCCACGGGTCATCAACATCATGTCCCACGGGTAGTAACCCATAAGTGCTCCGATCTTCTTCTAACTCAAGTCTGAGTCCGAAGAAGCTCAGCACAGTGCACAGGCTCTGTAGCACCGGCGAGGATCCTGAAAAACTTTGGGTAGATTTTTAACTCCAAATTTTGCCCGGGTAGCGCCGTTAGGCTACTCTGTTCGATTTTCAACTGCCAAGGGATGTTTTATGTGCGCAACGTCCGATCTCACTACCCAGAGTCCAGAAGGGAATTACTAAAGTCCAAGTCCACGTAAAAAAATCCCAGCCCTTACCGGGGATTGAACACATAACCTCTAGCACTTGAGGCGGACACTATGCTTTGTTCTGGCTGTAGTGAGGTAATTGTGGTGCTGTGTTATTCTGACAGTGAGGTGGTGGCCGTGGCTGGAACCTTGTGGTTATGAGTGTCCGTCTGTTCCTGTCTAATCCCTGGTCATTAATCCTGTCTGGCCACGTGATCTCTGCTGTAGATAAGACCATAAATAAAACGCCGCATGTCTGGAGGTCTGAATGAGGCAGACTCGAGACCAGACTTACACAAACACAGATAAAACCCTAGTGTTTGTGTAAATATACAAGAAATGTAAGCCCGGGGTTTGATTTCGGCTTCTTAATCCCATCAAAATTCCTGTTCCCCCCCCCACCCAAGCTGTATCCACACGTCTCCCTTACAACGCCAGCCTCCGCAAGAAGATCCCGACTTCCAGGGACAATGGTGGAATTGTCGTGCAGATTCCACAGCACCGTTCACGGCGTTATTCTTTCATTCTTGACCTGAAATTTAGCGAAAACTTTGAAACAAAGGCTCGTGTTTTGGTTGAAGCTGGCACTCGGGGTTCCTTGGGGTGTGGATTACCAACTCTAGTCCTGAGCCGTGCTGATAGCGCCTGGTTTATCGGAATCCGGAGTTCGGGTTGGAAGCGAGGCTGGAAATATTTAGACAGTTTTCGTGTCAGCCGACTCGGCTAAGTTTTTCAGGGTGAAACTGGTGGTTATTCAAGAATAAGTGATGTAGATAAGAGGCTGCAGATCTACAAGGTCTGACAGCAGAACCTAACAACGTGCTCTGTGTGTCTGCCCGCGGCTGCTCAACACAGACTTGCTACATTTGAATCTTCACATAGAAATAACACATTTCTAGATTTGTTTATGCTTGCAATATGTCTATAGATTTGTTGTTGCATTACATTTATAGCTATTTCTTTGGACTCTGCTAATATATTTTTGATAGCAGCAAATGTATAGCCACACCCTTGCATTTTACTTCTAGATTTATGATTGAAGTAAATCTATACACCTTCGCTTCAATTCTTCTTCTTCTTCTTCTTCTTCTTCTTCTTCTTCTTCTTCTTCTTCTTCTTCTTCTTCTACTACTACTACTACTACTACTACTACTACTACTACTACTACTACTACTACTACTACTACTACTACTACTACTACTACTAATGCTACTACTACTACTACTGCTACTACTACTACTACTACTACTACTACTACTACTACTACTACTACTACTACTACTACTACTACTACTACTACTACTACTACTACTACTACTACTACTACTACTACTACTACTACTACTACTACTACTATTACTACTACTACTATTACTACTACTACTACTACTACTACTACTACTACTACTACTACTACTACTACTACTACTACTACTACTACCTTCTAACCCCCAGTGGAGCATAGGCCGTTAACCAACTAACGCCAAGTCGTTCTATCCTTCGATTTCGCATGCAGCTCTCCCCATGTCCTCCCCATCTTTTAAACTCCCTTCTCTAGCTGCCTTTTCGGTGTCTTTTTTGGTCTGTCTTTAGTTGTATGCCTTTGTGGGTTCCAATGCAAAGGCATTCTAGTTATATTGTTCTCAGATTTTGTCAACGTATGTTCTATCCAACGCCAGCGTATTTTCCTCACCTCTTTTCCTACTAGAACTTTTTGCAGTTCTCTTTCAAATCTCAGTATTAGTTTGTTGCTTCCATCGATAGGTTTATAAATCTATCAAAGTTATACAATTGCACAAGGCGAACACAAAGATAAAGTCCCCCCCCCCCCCCCTAAATACACACGCGCATTGATAGATGAGAGGGGACGAGGAGAAAGAATTAAGGAGGACATAGAGAGATCTTTGAGCGATAGAACAGGATGACAAGGCTTAGAGCCAGCTGGTTGACATCCTTTTTCTCCATGGGTGGGGGGGGGGGGGGGTCTAGAGTGGATCTGCTACACAGCCTAACATTTAAACAGTAAGACTGGTTTCATCAAACACGCCATCCATGTAGTAAATCAGAGCATGCAGTCATGCTTGTTCCATTCCTCTGTGGGTAATGCCTGTTTACCACTCCACCTGGTAAGCAGACGACAGGTAACCCGCCATTTAGTTTGGCTTGTAAAAGTTGCGTTGTTACGTTTGAGGCATTGAGCAATAAATGAACATTAGAATCAGATTTAAACTACAGCTTTGTAGTCAATATGTAAATATGTGATTACAACCGAGTTCGTATCTGCGGCTAAACTGATAAAAAGATATGTAGTTGTTGCAGACGTGTATGTACAAAATTATAATATGATCGCAGTTTTGAGTTGTCAGATAGACTCAAGTTCTAGAATAAGACCAAAGTCCAGATGTTGGCGAACATCCAGAAATTTCCAACGGAGTTTACAGCTGGTGAAGAAGAAGACGAAGAGGCCACAGACATTATGTTGTAGTATAAGTGTGCAAACAGCTTCGCTTGGTGAACCACAGCTGCTGCGCTTCGGGAATTCCAAAGCGGAAGCAGCCATTGATCATGGAAGTGCTGGCAAAGGCGATCACTTCCATGCAACCGTTGACTGATGGCTTTCTGTAGATCGCATAAATAAGTGGTACGTAACAAGATCGCTGCCATGTCCTTACCTGTCCTCTTTTACCTGTGAGTGTTGATGTGTGTGTGTGTGTGTGTGTGTGTGTGTGTGTGTGTGTGTGTGTGTGTGTGTGTGCAGTGTGGACACATGAGCCCACGGCGAGTCACTTCGTGTCAACTGCTCGTAACAAATGTCACGTGTCCCGGGGCCGACGAGACCGGACGTGGCTTAAAGCAGAGACCAGGGCGTCGCAGCCTGGCTGGGGTCCATTTTAATCAAGTGCACAATTTAGCAGATTGTCCTCACATTTTCTCCCAGGATCCCGTTACTGGCCCGGGAAAGGTGTCCGGATGTCTGCCGGAAGTCACGCGTGTGCGGAGGCCATCATGTGTGATCACGTGCAGTTGGGTGAGCGGAAAGATGCACCATAAAATACGGCGCAATGAGGTAAGCCTGGTCTCTGCGGAATTGCAATTTCTCCAGTTTAAAAACACAAAACCGCCCATAAAGCGATTAGTTAATACATTCTAAAAGCTGTGTTTAATTTGAATTGATGGCAACAGGAGGTTGCGAAGGAGGGGCATGATCAGGTGACTCCAACGTCAGTCCTGGGGCCGACTTGTATTATGTGGTGATTAATGTCTATCAATGATCCCTGTCTATTAGTGATCCATGTCTATCAATGATCCATATCTATCGGTGATCCATGTCTACAAGTGATCCGTGTCTATTAGTGATACCTGTCTATCAATGATTCCTGTCTATCAATAATCCCTGTCTATAAATGATCCCTGTCTATCAGTGATCAATATCTATCAATGTCTATAAATGATCCCTGTCTATCAATGATCCATGTCTATCAATCATCCATGTCTATCAATGACCCATGTCTATTAATGATCGATAACGGATACTGTCGATCAGATATGGATAATGGATCCCGATCGGTAAAAAAACACAATGTGTCTTCTCTTTCACCAGTTGTAAATTCCGGCGGAAAGTTCTGGTTGTTCGTCCACTTCTCGACTTGAGTTTTATTCCAGGACTTAAGTCCGTTTTACAGAACTGGCTTTTTTAAATGCAGACTGTTGGTTTCTTGCGGCTCAAGCAGATGCACTGTGACTTTGAAGAAAGTGCATCGAATTAGTGGACTTTTACGACATGTTCGCTAGCGGGGCGATGTGTCTACTCTTTGGTCCCCCAAAATTGGACCCCAGAACCCACTAGGAGAGCTAGGGAGCTTTGGATTCGAACCCCTATGACACTGTTAGATGGACTCACCCTGTCTGGTGTCCCATCCCAGTTATCGCAACATTACCGACATCTGCTGTGGTTAAGGCTGTGCTAGCGTGCTTCGTAATGCCAGGGTGTCGGGTTCGATCCCAACTGCAGGTAATTTGGCAGCAGGCCGTCTTGCGTTGGTTTCGACAGTTCTGTCGAGAGGGATTATAATGAAGATAGGATCCGAACGCTTATGGTCTTGTCAGATCTCCCGTGAGAGAAAATCTGTCAATTAACTAACTAACTGACCAGCTAACTAGTAATATCGAAAGACCAACACTTCAGAAATCAAGGGCAAACTCAAATTTGTCCAGTAAAATCACACTTGGCCACATGATACTTAGGCTGTTTCTGCAATGTTTCGTAAAAAAAGAAATACGCAACTTACCAGATTCATTCATGGAAAGTCAAGTCGGCCAGTATGACCACATAACCCACAGGTCTAGCCCTATATGCCCATTACGCCTGAAGGCGTGGGAGAGGGTCCTTCACTTCACTTACTTACTAAATGTAATGACTGTAACATTACTTACACCCAATTCCTGTCACATTACTTACACCCAATTCCTGTCACATTTCTTACACCAAATTCCTGTCACATTACTTACACCCAATTCCTGTCACATTACTTACACCCAATTCCTGTAACATTACTTACACCCAACCGCGGTAACATTACTTACACATAATTCCTGTCACATTACTTACACCCAATTCCTGTAACATTACTTACACCCAATTCCTGTAACATTACTTTCACCCAATTCGTGTAAAATTACTTACACCCAATTCCTGTAACGTTACTTACACCGAATTCCTCCAGATGTTCAGATCTTTTAGAACCGCAATATTTTTGTTGTTTTTGGTCCACAAGTTATTTTGTGAGTCTTTCATTTCAACTCACAAGCGCGCATATTTTCGTCCCTAATGACTGCGAGATAGTCCACGACTCACATCCGTATATGATCCGCTGTGTATTATACAGATTGAATATTTGTAATTACATGAAAACTTATGGCAAAGATCTAAAAAATTGGTTAAAGTAAAAATCTTGAGATCATGCGTTTTTTCTGTGGCAACTTACAGTTGTGAGTCCTGGACTCTCACTCAGTCAGTGAGGAAAAAGATTGCAGCTTTTGAATTAAATAGTTATTGACAAATTCTTAGAATACCACGGATCAAGAAGAGGAAAAGAATTGACATTCTAAACAAGTTGAACATCAAGGACAACTGGCTTATAAACAACATCCTGTCCCGAAAGTTGAAGTATTTTAGCCACATCAAGCGCCATGTTGGCTTGGAAAAGACGGTGATGGGGGGTGCAGTTCGTGGAAGGTGAGGCAGGGGTCGACCACCCAGAAGATGGATACATGACATTGAAGAAGCATTGGCACTGAAAGCACAAAAGGGGGAAGGTGGGGGGGGGGGGCGGGGCGGAAAGCTGATAAGGGAAAGGAATACTTTCAGGCGTGCCGTGATGAGAGCGACGTTATGTAAAGGACTTGCTGATTGATGATGATGAATTACATCTAATTTCTGTAATATTACCGCATCTCATTACACTAACATCACATAAATGTCATCAGTTCAATGCAATACTGCCTTCATCTAAACAAAAATCTACTTACATCCCATCGGCCAAGCAACAACGACACCAACTGACTTCAACAACATCCTGAAGTGCAATCGTCAGCTGACCCCTTGGACTCCCATTGGTCCGGCATCCAAGCACTGACCTCGGCTCTGACCATCATGAGTCTGCTGGACTGTTCACGCGCTGACCACGATATGAAATTGCAGTTATGCAAATTAGCAGCGATATGCAGATATGGATAAATGATACCATTCTGGTTGTAAAATGTAAATGGTAATATGAGTCGGGAGAGGGTTGGGGGAGGGGGGGGGGGGCAACTCAGTGGCTTAGGATTGTATATCTTTTGCCAGGCTAAACATGTGATTAACATGGCCGCTGAATCATTTCTTCTTTCAACAAGCTGACACCGGCGTGGGCAGATTTCTCACTCCGACCTCAGCATATCTGGCAATATTATAAACACTTGCGCCATCAGCTTCCGGTGCGCAAGTCTTGCTTGTCTGTTCACACCAGAGCTGATTATAAAAACGGTTATCGCGAGTAAGTCAAAAACTGGAGGAAACTGATATACTTCAACTGAGTTTGGGGCACTGATTTCTGGTAGGGTAGTCAGAACTGCTGCTGGCCAACGATCCTGGTGACAGCTGTGTGTGGGGGTTCACTGGCTGAGACACACATTTGTACAGGCCGGAAGAGGTTGAATAGACCCAGGTGAAATTCACAACCTGGCTTCTGCAGAGACTAGACACATATGTGCACCCGTCTTAGACATGTCTGCACCTGTCGTAGACATGTCTGCACCTGTCTTACACCTGTCTGCGCCCGTCTTAGACATGTCTGCACCCGCCCTGCACCTGTCTGCACTCCTTTTGCATGACAGGTCTCTCGGATGTCGTACGTTGTCAGCGCCGCCATAATTTTGTCCCCAAAGATTCAGACACTGGTTCCCCGACTTCAGATTGTCTAGTGTTAACGTAATCCCTAGTACCAACACAGACACAGAAACTTACCTCGCCCTCGGCCCCAGGCACACAGCAAATAGTACGTTCAGACACAAGTATACAGACCGGGTCCTAATGTCTGCGCCCAGCCTACGTAGATGGAATCATTGGGAGCAACATGTGAGGGGAATGATCCCACCTGAGGCAAAGGCTCACTTGTAATTATCGGCACTGACCTGGAAAAGGGTGTGTGGGGGGGGGGGAGGGGGGTGTAGTAAATCCTCTGTATGAGTTAGGTATCCTTCCCACAGTGTGGCACGCTGTGAAAAAGTCAACTGCTGTCATTCATGACCGTTTTCGTTAATAGGCAAATCTACTTATATGACTCCGGAGGTAGATCTTCTTCTACTTCGCGTTCACCGGCTGTAAATTCAGACAGAAAGTTCTGATTGTTCATTCACCTCCGGATTTTAGTGTTGCCTCAGAATCTGAGTGTTGCACATCAGTTTCACATATCTGGCTTGTTTGTATGCAGACTCTTAGTTCCCTAGCTCTCTAGCAGATGCACTCCGACTTGAAAGGATGCCCCTTTGGTCAACTCTTACGACGTGCTTGTTTTGGGCCCTCTGAAAGAACCAGAAGTTGACAAAATAGATCAGGATATTATTAGTATATACCCGAACTGACGTCATAATTATAGGCTGGCCAGATCCGTCTGTAGTCTAGGTGGCAGGGGACACACATTCAGAAGCAAATCAAGAAATGTTGCCACTAGTTTGTTTCCTCCCCCCCCCTCCCACACCCCCACACCCCCCTCCCCCAGGCTGATATCTAAAGGTTCACCGGAGTTTTACAGCCGGTAGAAAATTCTGGTTGTTCGTCCACCTCTGGACATTAGTCTTGTTTCAGAATCCGGATGCTGTGTGCACATCCGTTTTACAGATCAGACTTTGGGTATATGGAGACTGTTGGTTCCTTGCCTCTCAGGCATATGCAGTTAGACTTCGAAGAAAGCGCCCAGTTAGTCGACTCTTACAACATGCTTTTTGGGGAGGCAGCGGATCTATTCTTGTTGTCCCTACAATGGGGCACCGGGAACCCCACGGGGAACCTGTCAGGTGTAACCTGCAGTCAGGTTCGGGTGAGAAGCAGCCACGAGGAAAGGTAAAAAGTAGATAATAATTGAAGCAATGACGCGCTAGTTGGCGCTTCCTATTATATTGATAAGAGTGTGTTTCAGAAGTCGTGCCGTCAAACTTCAACAAATATCGGTGTTTTATTAATATCCTACCCCAAACAGAGGAAATCCACAGGTCACAGGACAGTCTAATATTTTAAGGGTTGGTAGATAGACGGCATGCAGTCGTGGGACACAGGCTGCACTCTTTCGTGGGACGTAGTTGAGTTGGGGTTAGTGAAAGTTATAGATATTTTGAGGTTATTAAAAGCATTAGATAGCCGGGAAACCCAGTCTTATCACCCTCTAAAATGTTGGACTGTCCTGTGACGTCATCTAGGGTAGCATATTAATAAAGCACCCAAATATCTCGAAAACTCCTGTACTGAAAAAACACGAATTTTTGCGTGTGACTGTAGAGTGTCCATGTTCTTATTATATCCTAAGTTACACTTGTACAGTGCTGCTGCTATCTTAAAGTGGTGAATTTCTTCGATCTTAGCTTGAAAAGTAAAAAAAAAAAAAAAAAAAAGTTGAACTCACAGTAATTGACACGCGTGTAGGCATTGTTTGGAAATCAATTCACGTGGGCATCGATGTGTGACAATTTTTTTCTTAACCTATCCGGCATACAATGAAAATCATTGTTGATGTGACTAACTGGAGGCTAATGCTAAAGATGACCACCTGAGAGTGAAGCACGTGCAATTTGAAGTTTTGAAAAGTTTCCATTGCTCAGCTGTAAACATGCAAATTGTTTACTTTAAATTCGTGTGTGTGGTTTTTTTTTTTCATTTACCTTTTTAAACAACAACAACAACAACAACAACAACAACAAAAATGACCAAATGAAAATTAGATGTTTGTGTAATTTTTAAAAAAAAATCATGAAAGGATATGCTTATCAGCAAGTTGCATGCCAGTTGTTTACAAATGACTCCGGAATGGGTTACTTAGAGATTTTAAAGTAGCCCACGACTTCGGCAACGGACTAAAGCTGTGCCCGGGCTACAGCAAAGTGCCGGCGCGGTGACGTGAATCAATAATTCACCTGTATAGCGTGTCCAGGAGACATTTTTCAAGCCCAATGTTTTGACACCCGTCTTCTGATCATTAACATTTGAACAACTGCTGCCTGCAGATTTGCTCCGATTCAGGGGGTAGAGCGGCGCACAACCTGTCTCCCCCTTCATTAAATGAGTAGGTTTCTGTTTGTCCTATAACCTACACCGACAATCAAAGGCACGATTCTACCCCTCTACTTCCGGAACAGCCAGTATTTTCTTTTTCTGCTTCTTCTTAAGAGTTCATCAGGTGTAAACTCTGACGGAAAATGTGTGATTCTTCCTCCACTTTTGGATTTGTATCTTGCTCCAGAACTTGAGTTCTGCGTGCATATCCGTTTTACGAATCTGGTTTTTTTTTAATGCAGACTGTTGGTTCCCCGTCTCTAAGGCAAATACACTTCGGCTTTGAAGAAAACACTCATAATTTCTTTCTTTTCCGCCAAAAAGGGGAGCACCAGAATCCACAATGGAGAGGGAACTCTGTAATGAGCGTTGTTACAACTTCTGGCGTATTCGACCCTGAATGCTGGCATCACAGACCGTGCGACACTCGGTGTCTGATAATGTCAAAATGGTGGCATCACATTGGTACAGACCGTGCGGCACTCGGTGTCTGATAATGTCAATATGGCACTGACCGCCATTACTTCCCTCTCACTCGCGTAAACTGGGTCCATCAGATCCACTTCCTTAGAGACTGGAACCAGGAAGCTGCGTGGTCTCGAGGCATGGCGTCCGCCTCGAGTGCTGGAGGTCCCGGGTTCAGGCCCCGGTGAAGGTTGGGGTTTTTCCACGTGGACTTCTAGTAATTTTCCCTGGTCTATGGGTAGTAAGATCGGAAGCCTGTGTGTATTGATGCGCACATAAAAGATCCACTGGTAGTTAAAAAAAAAAAAAAGTAGCCTAACGGCGCTGCCTGGGCCAAATTTAGAGTCCAAAATCTACCCAAAGAATTTCAGGAACCTCACCGGTGTTACAGAGTTCGTTCGCTGCGATGAGATTCTTTGTACTCAGGCTTGAGTCAGAAGTAGAATGGAGTACTTATGAGTTACCCCTTGTGCCATGATATTGATCCGTCGTCTAACTAAACCTAGAGACTGGAACCTGTGGCGTTCAACTGGCCAGCTCCTCATCACATGTCCCCACACCTGAGCACTCGAAACTAAACATTTGACTGAGTTGTGTCCCTTAGACAGCCTCCTGGGAACACGATCTGTCAACTAATAAATGTTTTTCGATTTCTGTTAAAATTTGAATTTTCTTATTCTTCATTTAGGACGACAAGCGGGTGGTTGGGGCGTGGGACTGCCAGCCTTCCGACGCGGGTTACAATCTCTACCAACGATCATAATGTAGTTTATTATTCGTATCATGATCGTGTTAAGCCATTCTATGTAGGGCAGGGCTCACGTTGTATTCGTATATTCCGGGGGCTGCGTGGTCTCGAGGCATGGTGTCCGCCTCGAGTGCTAGAGATTACGGGTTCAATTCCCGCTAAGGGCAGGAATTTTTTTTTCACCTGGACTTGGACTACTAGTGATTTTCCCTGGTTACTGGGTAGTGAGACCGGACGCCAGTGTGCATTGTTGCGCACCTAAAAAAATTCCTTGGCAGTTGAAAGTCGAAAAAATAAGCCTAACAATGCTGTCAAAGGAAAATTTAGGGTTAACAATCTACCCAAAGTATTTCAGGATCCTAGCCGGTGCAACAGAGCCTGTGCACTGTGCGTAGCTTTTTTGGACTCAGACTGGAGTTAGAAGAAGAAGAACGAAACACTTATGGGTTACTACTAGGGCTGTACCGAATAGTGATTTTCACTATTCGGCCGAATACGAATAGCGGGACCAACTAAAAAAAAAACTGCTATAATGTCAAATATACGCTGAACTTTAACTTCACATAAAGTTGACCTTGAGCTGCATGGCCTTGGCACAAGGTTACGGGGGTTTTCCGCAATTCCGCTGATATCGCGTGTTGTATTTTTAAGCCCGCCGGCACTTTTAACACTACAAACACATTTCGAAACTGGGTCTAACTCACAATCCCCTATAAAGAGTGCTGCAGCCTATGTCACAGGTATTCTCTTTCTCGGGAAACACCCCCGTAAATTTAAGACAAGCCAGAAAGCAAACAATATAGCGGCACACTCGTAAACCCCCCCCCCCCCCAACCCCGAACATGGAACTATATCTTGGGTCACGTGATATCACCAAACGATGTCAGGTGATCTAAAATATTCTAAAGTATCGAGCCAAAACTAGAGACTTTAGTATTGACAAGAGCTGAACCCTTGATGTCCAGCTGTCCGCATTAAAGCTGCCTAGCGCCTTCCGAAGAACCGATCGCCTAAAGTTAACTATTGTAGGCCGGCCCCTTGAACCCAACCTGTTATCATTCTTGTTATTATCATTTCTGCAACTGGTGTTATAGTTTCAAGCTAGTAAATGAATGTCAATCCTTTTGTGCAATTACCTTCATTATTCTGGCTCAGTTCAATGTTAATTAAAGAAATCTACCAACTCTTTCAGAGACAAAACTTTTAATTCGCTTTAAAGTTATTATTTATGTGAATCAAAGAGTTACAAATCACGCGAATCAAAGAGTGTGATGTTACAACACGTTCAATAATTTGTGAAAAGTAAGAAATGCATTTAATCAGCCATCTTGAAAACCTATTGGTAACCGGACGTGACCTCATTTCCTGTATGGAAGGTAGCCGCTGCGCCGATCAGGGGGAGATAATTAGTGTATGCATGCATGCATGCATGTCTGTCTGTCTGTCTGTCTGTCTGTCTGTCTGTCTGTCTGTCTGTCTGTCTGTCTGTCTGTCTGTCTGTCTGTCTGTCTGTCTGTCTGTCTGTCTGTCTGTAATGTAATGTAATGTAATGTAATGTAATGTAATGTAATGTAATGTAATGTAATGTATGTATGTATGTATGTATGTATGTATGTATGTATGTATGTATGTATGTATGTATGTATGTATGTATGTATGTATGTATGTATGTATGTATGTATGTATGTATGTATGTATGTATGTATGTATGTATGTATGTATGTATGTATGTATGTATGTATGTATGTATGTATGTATGTATGTATGTATGTATGTATGTATGTATGTATGTATGTATGTATGTATGTATGTATGTATGTATGTATGTATGTATGTATGTATGTATGTATGTATGTATGTATGTATGTATGTATGTATGTATGTATGTATGTATGTATGTATGTATGTATGTATGTATGTATGTATGTATGTATGTATGTATGTATGTATGTATGTATGTATGTATGTATGTATGTATGTATGTATGTATGTATGTATGTATGTATGTATGTATGTATGTATGTATGTATGTATGTATGTATGTATGTATGTATGTGTGTATGTGTGTATGTGTGTGTGTGTGTATGTGTGTGTGTGTGTGTGTGTGTGTGTATGTATGTATGTATGTGTGTATGTATGTAATGTAATGTAATGTAATGTAATATATGTATGTAATGTATGTAATGTGTGTATGTAATGTATGTCTTTAATGTCTGTCTGTAATGTCTGTCTGTAATGTCTGCAATGTATGTATGTTTGTAAGTAAGTAAAAGTAAAGTAAAGGACCCCTTTTCACGCCTTTAGGCGTATAGGGTATATTTTTATAGACCAATCGGCACAGGATGGGTGATGTGGTCAGCATCACGCCGGCTGCCTTTACTTTCCCAGGACTGCACCCGGTACCCACTCAAGGCATGGTTGACCTGGGAGCCAAGGTCGTTTTTGAAAAAAAGTCCGGCTCCGCGAGAGAGCGAACCTACGACCTTCCGATCCACAGCGACTCCCAATGTATGTAACGTATATAATGTATGTAATGTATGTATGTAATATCTGTCTGTAATATCTATCTGTAAAGTCTGTCCGTAATGCCTGTCTGTGTTATCTGTCCGTAATATTTATGTAATCTAATGTATGTAGTGTATGTATGTAATATCTTTCTGTAAAATCTGTCTGTAATGTATGTCGGTAATGTCTGTCTGTAATGTCTGTCTGTAATGTCTGTCTGTAATGTACGTCTGTAAAGTCTGTCTGTAATGTACGTCTGTAATGTACGTCGGTAATGTACGTCTGTCATGTCTGTCTGTAAAGTCTGTAATGCATGTAATCCCTGTAGTGTCTGTATTGTCTGTAGTGTCTGTAGTGTCTGTATGCCTGTAAGCATTAAGCATGTATGCATGCATACACATCCTGGCGACTGTAGACAGTCACGTAGTATCTCTCTCTAACTTTAGACAGTCATGTCGTGTCACACAACAAGTGTAGACAACCACATCGTGTCACTTAGCAAGCGTAGACAGTCACGCCGCGTCTTACAGCTGGGTAGACAGTCACTTTATGTCTCAGAACAGGTCCAGACTGTCATGTCGTGTCACACAACAGTTGTTAACAGTCACGTCACATCTCAAAAGTGTAGACACTCACGTCGTGTCACACAAGAAGTGTAGACAGCCACGTCGTGTCACACAACGCTGGCGTGTGTTGTTACATCAACTGACGACAAGGGTTTGCGTGACAAGCTCACATTGAACCAACCCCAAGCGCCGGGCGCGCATTACCATAAACCCCAGCAGGCGCCGCCTGGACTTAGTGGGCGCACCTGGGGATGCCGACCTCTGTGATGTGGAAGTATTAGGCCTCGGATAATCACAGGTGAATATTATTTTGTGACTATCGCGTTTTTAATGAACAAAATATCCTGGGATAAACGTGGACAATAGGTAGGGCCAAGACGATGGGGAGGGGAGGGCGATGGCAGGGGAGAAGATTTAAGAAGCTAGAAGGGTAGGGTACTGGAGAAGCGATATTAATGAATGATTATTACGTGTTACAACTAGGGCTGTACCGAATATTCGCTTCGTATTCGCTTCGGAGCCGAATAGCGGACCAAATGACTATTCGGTATTCGGCCGAATAGTTGCGGTCGGGCCGAATACGAATAGTGGTTACCTTACATTCATTTCTGCATACACTGCGATGGACTGAAATAATTCTCTCATTAACACAATAGTTTATGTTGCCTTAGTTTGTAGTAGCGGGAAAACTGCTACCCAGTTGCGTCTTGCCTGCTGACTCGACCGAGGCATTACAGCAAAGATTCTCAAACAGGGTGCATATGCCACTTGTGCCGGGCGAAAATCAAGAAAAGTCGGCTATAAATTGTAAAACTATTAAAGAAGACATAAAGATACTTGAGATACTATCCTCACTACTGTCGAAAAGAGCACAGGCGACAGGCAATACCTGCATTTTATCAAATGAAGAACATCTTATGAATATATCTTTGCCATTGAAGGTTAGAAAAATAATTCTTGCTTGCTACTATTTTTCTCCTATTTTTCCAGTTTTAACATGTGGTTGTAAGTCCTGGACAATTGGTAGGCAGGCCAAACAATTTCTCTAGGCTTCAGAGATGTAGTTTTACAGAACAATTCTTGAAATACCTTGAACAGCCAAAAAAAAAAAAAAAAAGCAACTAAA
Source organism: Candidula unifasciata (assembly GCA_905116865.2). Taxonomy (NCBI): domain Eukaryota; kingdom Metazoa; phylum Mollusca; class Gastropoda; order Stylommatophora; family Geomitridae; genus Candidula; species Candidula unifasciata. Next base: position 1,267,247 of record CAJHNH020000335.1, on the reverse strand, counting down.
AGGTTTTGAAAGAGGCGGGAGCCCGAAGACAACTTATCACAGACATCACAAGGAGACAGTCATCATTTTTCGGCCATGTTATGAGAAGAGGGAAAATGGAACATGTGGTGACCACTAGAAAGATCTGTGGAAGGAGGGATAGAGGAAGACAACGAGAGAACATTCTTGACAGTTTTGTTGCATGACATGGAGGTGTGTCAGCACACGAACTAATACATGCTGCAGCAGATCGCAGACTGGCGAGGCATAATCGCCCACGTCGTTCAGCAAGGCACCTGATGATGATGATACACTATTCGTATTCGTATTCTGCCGAATAGTTGGTCCCACTATCCGTATTCGGCCGAATAATGAAAATCACTATTCGGTACAGCCCTAGTTACAACCGTCCTAACATTAACTAACGTGTCTTATAGCGGTACTCACATTAACTAACGTTGTGTTACAACGGTCCCCACATTAACTAACGTTGTGTTAATAATAATTATTGTTGTGTTATAGCCGTTCTCACACTAACTAACTTTGTGTTATAACCGTCCTCACGTTACCTAACGTTGAGTTATAGCGGTCCTCACATTACCTATTGTTGTGTTATACCCGTCCTCACGTTAACTATTGTTGTGTTATAGTCGTCCTCACATTAACTATTGTTGTGTTCTAGCCGTCCTCACATTAACTTTTGTTGTGTTATAGCCGTCCTCACATTAACTTTTGTTGTGTTATAGCCTTCCCCACATTAACTATTGTTTTGTCATAGCCATCCTTGCATTAACTATCGAGGGGCTTTAGCCGTCCTCACATTAAATAACGTTGTGTTATAACCGTCGTCACATTAATTATTGTTGTGTTATAGCCGTCCTCACATAAAAAAAACGTTGTTTTATAACAGTCCTCACATTAACTAGCGCTGTTTTTACCAGTCCTCACATTAACTAACGCTGTTTTTACCAGTCCTCACATTAACTAACGCTGTTTTTACCAGTCCTCACATTAACTAACGCTGTTTTTACCAGTCCTCACATTAACTAACGCTGTTTTTACCAGTCCTCACATTAACTAACGTTGCGTTATCTAACCTAATTTCTTCTATAAGCCTATGTTTGGTCTTGAAAGTTTCTCCATTGCTCTGTATGAGTGTTTCCGTTGCTATTGCATTTGTTCGTCCAGGTGTCTGTCTGCACGTGCGCACGTGTAATTGTGTGTATGTGTAAACTGTACGTGTGTAGGTGTCCAAACCTGAAATTACGTCTCAGGGCTTTTTCAAGAAGGAGGGGGGGGGGCGGTATGGGAAAAAAAGGGGGGGGGATTATGTGGTGTCCTCAAAATTTGTAGAATCTAAAATATAGATCTAGAGTAGAAACAGAAGCCGCCATATCTTCTGACAGAGAACCAGTCCAAAGCATGAGGAACTTGTGAGGTTCGAACCCCACGACCCAGCCAGCTAGGGCTAATAAGTTCAATCTAGGCTTGACTAGCTTCTCCGGGCCGTTCCGTGACATTTAAATAAATTCAAATGAAGATGTATTTAAGTGCCTGCCGAATCTACCTGGCAAAGTACATCGCATCTAAGGAAAGCCAGCCAGTGGACCGTGAACAGATGGGGGAGATAGACAAGCCCTGATTGATGGAAAGATTATTTCGTCTTTTTGAATCTGCCAACCATGAATGTGGGGTTTGTGTTTGGGGCTGTTCGAGTGTGTGGGACAGAATCGTTAGCTTGTGCTTGTGAATAGCGGATGTGAATTTGTGTGATTATGGGAAAGGTCACATGTGTGTTGGTGTGTGTGAGTTGATGTGTGAAACACGAACTGTGTGAATGTGTAATGACTTCAGTGATTGTAGAATATGGGAATTTCAGGTTTGCAACTATAAAGGTTTGTGTGCGAATTTAAGACAAATGTGTGTGCACTGTGTGTGTGTGTGTGTGCATGTGCGCGCGCGTATGCGTCTGAGTAGAGTACTTGTAACCAAATAAGATCTTTTAAGATATGGAGACACATCACGGTTAAAAGAGGAAACGCTTTTATGTGTAAGCGCGCCCGGCTCTCTAGCGTAGTTGGCTAAACTGGACTGCGCGGTGACCGGGTGACGAACTCCTTGTGATCCGGGTTCACTCCCGGGGGTAGGCAGAAAAGCCATATTTTCTCCCAGATTTTCTGTATTATATGTATCATGGAATTAAGGCCGAAGTGTTGCGATATCCATAGTACCGAGCCTAAGAGTTAACAACTCATGGCTTCTGGATTCTGAAAAACATAACAATGTGTGAGCGAAATAGTGGCACGTTCTGTTGAAACAGTCGCCAGTCTTAAAAATGACGTTTCGGTGAAAGTTTCGTACATTCATTGGGCAAAATACGCTGAAAATAACGCCCACTTGTTCTATTCATCACTTGGCGAAACCCAGGCTGATGACTGTGCGACAAATACAGGTGAGGAACGTCACTTGGCAAAACCCAGGCTGATGTCTGTGGGACAAATACAGGTGAGGAAATCCATGTCAAAGACTTGTAATGTCTAATGGAGCCATGTAACTCACGTGTGAGGCCTGTAACATGTAACGGAGTAATCTAACCCATTAATAAAGTCTGTAACATGTAATGAAGTCATGTAAGTCATGACTGAGGCTTGTAACATGTAATGGAGTCATGTAAGTCATGACTGAAGCCTGTAACATGTAATGGAGTCATGCAAGTCATGACTGAGGCCTGTAACATGTAATGGAGCCATGTAAGTCTTGACTGAGGTCTGCAACATGAAATAGGGTCATATAAGTTATGATTGAGGCCTATAACATGTAATGGAGTCATAACTGAGGCCTGTAACATGTAATGGAGTCATGAATGAGGCCTGTAACGTGTAATGGAGTCATTACTGAGGCCTGTAACATGTAATGGAGTCATGACTTAGGCCTGTAACATGTAATGGAGTCATGACTGAGGCCTGTAACATGCAATGGAGTCATGTAAGTTATGATTGAGACATGTAGTGTGTAGTGGAGTCGTCTGAATGTTTTAGAAGCGAACTAGGGCAGAGGGTAACGCCTGGGAGCTTAGACCCACCCCATACCCACCTCCATACCCACCCCATACCCCCTGGTAACATTTCTTAAAAGCAGACCCCCCCCCCTCCCCCTCTCCCCTTCCGCCGCTCAACCCCTACCAGCTAGCCATATGTAAACGCTTTCTTTCTAAGAAATTGTTAATAGGGTGAATATTATTTTGAATTTATTATTTTGATTTGAAATTCTGCAAATAATAATAGGATGTGTGATAATAATAACAATAATGATGTAACCTTTAATTATTATTGCGGAATTGAACAATTCATAGACCCGTTGATCTCACCTGAAGTTCTTTAGGGGTGGAGGCTTAATAGACCTAATCCTTGCTTGAGGGCGCAACAGTAATAATAAAAATACTAAGAGTGCATATAGTATTTCCTTAACACCTGACTGAATAATACTCATGTTTACTGTGTACTTAAAGAAAGCCTAATCTTTTATTATTATTATTGTTATTATGATATTATTATTATTATTGCGCGACTAAACAATGCTTGAGCTTCTCCATCACCCCTAAAAATTACTGGGGAGAGTACTGAGTCTCATTCATTCATTCATTAACTTATTCATTCATTCATTCATTCATTTATTCATTCATTCATTAATTTATTCATTCCTCCATTGATTCGTTCTTCCGTCCCATGTTTGTGTGTGTGTGTGTGTGTGTGTGTGAAGTGTGACTTCAATGTTCTCAGTTCCCCTTCCAGTTTGTAGACCCCAGCCGCTTCTCCATGGAGCCATGTCTTCCGTTGCTGTTGATGAAACCCCTGCAGTGTTTAATATGACCAAACCATTTCAGTAGCGTAAATATGATGTCTGGCTCGACTTAAGCTTTCAGTTGTTTTATTCATCGATCGCTATGCGTTGATTTCAACAATAATATAGAGAGCCGACCGTCACTCAGCTACAGTAAACTGTGGTTGCGTATCCTTTCCAGGACGCTGCAGAAACAACCTCAACGGCTGTTGTGTTTTTTTTTTTCTAGGCAAAATTACGTCCAGTAGTATGCCATTGCTTTCTGGGCGGTCGGCTTTCTTGATACCACTGTCGAAATCAACGCAAGGCGCACGGTCCGCCCCTGGGATCGAACCCAGCATCCTGACATTACGAAGCGTTCGAATCGACTTAGCCACAGAGCTGGCTACAGTAAACTACAAAAGGTAAAATTACCCAGTAAAAACACACAGGCAACAGACGCTGGGGTTGGTTCTGAAAAGTCTTGTAAACACGCGACTGACTTTTGTAAGAGCCACTTGTCTGTATGTTTAGATCTTGTAAAATGCATGTATGTATCAGCTAAGGCAGAGCTATTCAATTCAGTTTACTCATAATCAGCATGTGCACTACCAACTGGCGTAGGCGCTCATGCGTCTCCACAGATCACGATTCCTGGTTGCCTGGAACAGCTCTCTTGATGATATCCATCCTTGCCATCGTTTCAGCTCATCCAGCATCATCTCTCTTGGTGTGCCTCTACCCCTTTTCCTACTGATCTTTCCAGTTGTCACGATGTTCTCCAGTGTCTCTCTTTCATGGTGTGGCAAAAGAACAGTTTTTGCCTCTTTCTTTTTGTAAGTTTACTCGAGGGTCAAAATGGTGACCTTCAAGGGTCGTCAGGGTCAAAGGTCCAAGCTCCAGCATGAACAAATTAGTTAATACGATACAATTGGTAGCGATCTGCGGGCCGCTGGCTAGACCTCCACGGGCCTGATCGACCTGCAGGCCACCAGTAGCAAAGGCCCGGTTGAAGGGATCTGTGGTATTCTAAGAAGTTGTCTTCATTGCCAGGTAAAGATTACAATTGTTTTTATTTCATTGATTTTTTTTTTATAATTGCAAGAATCTCAACGGAGAAAATGACCTGTCAATAAAATATTGACGATCGAAGACGAAGAAAATGACCTGTCTATAAAATATTGACTATCGAAGACGAAGAAAATGACCTGTCAATAAAATATTGACGATCAAAGACGAAGAAAATGACCTGTCAATAAAATATTGACGATCAAAGACGAAGAAAATGACAAATGTCACTGACTTGGCTCTACCTTTAATAAAACCATGGCCAGGTTGACAGGGGTCATAAGGAGACTACCCAGGGTGGGTTCCAGGGCCCTCTTTTGGGGACATAATCAATGGACCCGCTGCCTTCAAACTACAATACAGCCAGTTTAACGGTGAACGAAGAAGAAGGAGGAGGAGGAGAAGATAACGGAGGAGGAGGAGAAGAAGATAACGGAGGAGGAGAAAAAGATAATGGAGGAGGAGGAGAAAAAGATAACGGATGAGGAGGAGAAAAAGATAACGGAGGAGGAGGAGAAAAAGATAACGGAGGAGGAGGAGAAAAAGATAACAGAGGAGGAGGAGAAAAAGATAACGGAGGAGGAGAAAAAGATAACAGAGGAGGAGAAAAAGATAACGGAGGAGGAGAAAAAGATAACGGAGGAGGAGGAGAATAAGATAACGAAGGAGGAGGAGAAAAAAGATAACGGAGGAGGATAAAAAGATAACGGAGGAGGAAAAGAAGAAAATAACGGAGGAGGATGAAAAGAAGATAAAGGAGGAGGAGGAAAGAAGAAGAAGAAGAAGAAGAAGAAGAAGAAGAAGAAGAAGAAGAAGAAGAAGAAGAAGAAGAAGAAGAAGAAGAAGAAGAAGAAGAAGAAGAAGAAGAAGAAGAAGAAGAAGAAGAAGAAGAAGAAGAAGAAGAAGAAGAGGGATAGGAAGAAGAAGAAGAAGAAGAAGAAGAAGAAGAAGAAGAAGAAGAAGAAGAAGAAGAAGAAGAAGAAGAAGAAGAAGAAGAAGAAGAAGAAGAAGAAGAAGAAGAAGAAGAAGAAGAAGAAGAAGAAGAAGAAGAAGAAGAAGAAGAAGAAGAAGAAGAAGAAGAAGAAGAAGAAGAAGAAGAAGAAGAAGAAGAAGAAGAAGAAGAAGAAGAAGAAGAAGAAGAAGAAGAGGAGGAAGAAGAAGAAGAAGAAGAAGAAGAGGAAGAAGAAGAAGAAGAAGAAGAATGAAGAGTGAACAAAGAGAAGCAGAAGCAGGAGAAGGAGACGAATGAGGAGAAAGAGAATGAACAGGAGTAGAAGAAGAAGAAATAGAATAAAGATGGTGAGGGGAAGACTGACCACCACAACCTAATGTTGAAAAGCGTAAGAGCAGATTGCACAACACCAATCAATAAATCGAGACCCCAATGTCAAGGACATGCAGCTTTCCTGCGGCAAAGAAGCAGACGCCAGTTAGGGATCACATAGCAGTGGGTTCGCAGGAAACTCCGGGATGTTGACCTGAGATGCTGCAGGAAAGTTATGACTTTCTACCCCACCAGGACATCACACAAGCGATAAACACCCGATTACACAATGTGCCACCATGTGGGTGAGGATCACCGTGGAGTGGTCCCAGAATCCGTGTTCAGTCTTTAGGCCATATTTATGGCCATTCTATATTGCGGCCCCTGGCAATAGCCAGAGTAGGGTTTCAAATAACGAAAAATTTCATCCTAATAAGGGCGAGAAAAAAATGATAAAAAGTTCTGTGAATACTGTGGATAAAAAAAGGCAACCGCAGACATGCTATTTGCCAATAGGCCGTTCAAGAATTTATGAACTTGAATAGATTTTAATATTTAGGAAACTATTGTAATGAAATTTGGTATACGCACTCCAGACAGCCATGAGGTTATGTAGTTGGCTGATCAAAACTGACATCGACATAAATTTCATAACTGGTTTCAGGTGCAAATGTAAAACTATGCAGAATATTACCGTTTTACTGTACAAGCATTTATGCCGTGTGTCTAAGATGGGTCATTTATATTGTGATATCCATGACCCAGAGAAAGGAACAGAACTGTGCTTGGTCTGGATAGAGCATCAATAATTATGAATTACGACTTTGAAAAAAATTATGAACTTGAAATTACCATGTTTATTGTACCATCTCCCGTAGTCTAGCGACTAAACGCTCGCCTGCGGATCGGAAGGTCGTGGGTTCGAGTCCTGACGGAATCGGACTATTAAAAAAAAAGCCTTGGCTACAAGGTCAACCCAGCCTTGAGTGGGTACCAGGTAAAGTCATGGAAAGTAAATGCAGCCGGCGTGATGTTAACCACTTAGCCGACCAAGTGCTGATTGGTCTATAAAATATAGGGCTAGCCCTATATGCCCAATGCGTATGAAGGCGTGAAGAAGGGCATTTTACTTATACTTTAAAATCTTAAATTTCTTTCTGCATATTTACAATGGTTCCAAAAGATCGAATGAACTGTTTTTTTTTTAGCAGATCACTGAGCAGCTATGGACTAAAGAACAGCACTATTTTAAAGACATGGATATTTTATGGCTGCATTAAAAAAAAAAAAGTTGCGATCTAACAGACAGTTTTCATGAAACAGATTTCAAACATGTTTATAAATTTTTGAACGGACTATAGAAGATGTGAACACTTAAGAGAACTGTCCCATTGACAGCATCACTGATTTAAAAAAAAAAAAAAAGATTGCGATCTAACAGACAGTTTTTGTGAAATAGATTTCAAACACGTTTATAAATTTCTGAACGGACTATAGCAAATGTAAACATTAAAGAGAACTGTCCCATTGACAGCGTCATGGCTGGAAACTGAAATACCTCCCTCACTCTGTGCTTCAGATGCTCAGAGGACACGCTAAGGGGACTAGCAAACGGTCGAGATTCTCTCCCACTGGTTGTGATCAGCAACAAGCCCCTCAACACGCAGTACATGCCTGCAGAGGAGATGATGATGATGATAGTGGTGTTGGTGATGCTGATGATGATGGTGTCCTCTGCAGCCGCTAAGATGTTATCTGAGCGCAAAAAAAAAAAAACGTATGTGTTTGTGTTGACGATGATTTTAGTGGCGTCTTTGATGACTGCAGATTATGTAAACGTGTGGTGACTGGTGGTGATTGGTGGTGATTTGTGTGTGGTAGAAATCGTGGTGGCGATGTGGGTGGTGGTGATATTTATGAGGGTGATAATTGTGAGGTGATAAGTATGGAGGTGGTGGGTGTAGTGATGTTCTTTTTCGTGACTGCGGTTGTTATGGTGCTATGGCTGGCGATAATGTACCGGTGACGATAATGATGGAAATGATAACTACCTATGTTCTGGCGAGGTTAATGGTATATTGTTCATATCTAAACCGAGATACCGAGTTTTCCCTAGAATATGACCCCCTTCCCCCACAGCCCCCAGCTCTAGTGCGATACTCATGTTTTTAACATAAGACATGTCCTAAAAATAAAGCCTAGTTAAGATCGCCACCTGAAATATGAGACTTGCAGCCGAATGGCCAGTCTGAGTACAGACGACACTGGTGCGCAATTGATAATGAACGGCTGTGGTTCGTAATTCACCAGAAATTCGGACCAGAATTCAGGTTTTGGAGAGTGATAGCCATGGTCCAGAAAAAGATAAAATAAATAAATGTAGATTTTTGTATCACAAAATAAAAATATTACATGCCCCCGAAAGCAAACCTCAAAGCATTTTTAAAGCATCATGACTGTCCTGTTTTTGGCATAAACATGGTAACTGGATGCGATATCTGAGACAATGTCAATGAAAAGCAACAGAACTGGTTCAGGAATTACAATGAATTTATTTGAAGAATAAAGAGAAAATTCAGGATACAACAGCAAAATAAACCTAACTAATTGATCATGTTAATATACAACAGCTTTAAATACATGACAGCTTTGTGTCTTTGCTTGACAGCTTCGTGTCATTGCATGATAGCTTCGTGTCATTGCTTGACAGCTTCGTGTCATTGTGTGACAGCTTCATGTCTTTGCATGACAGCTTCGTGTCATTGTGTGACAGCTTCATGTCTTTGCTTGACAGCTTCGTGTCATTGTGTGACAGCTTCATGTCTTTGCATGACAGCTTCGTGTCATTGTGTGACAGCTTCATGTCTTTGCATGACAGCTTCGTGTCATTGTGTGACAGCTTCATGTCTTTGCATGACAGCTTCGTGTCATTGCTTGACAGCTTCGTGTCATTGTGTGACAGCTTCGTGTCTTTGCATGACAGCTTCGTGTCTTTGCATGACAGCTTCGTGTCTTTGCATGACAGCTTCGTGTCATTGCATGACAGCTTCGTGTCACTGCGTGACAGCTTCGTGTCATTGCATGACAGCTTCGTATCATTGTGTGACAGCTTCATGTCATTGCGTAATAGCTGCACTTTAAATTAGAACAGCTTTATCCCAATAGACAGCTTTTTATCACTGCATGTCAGTTTATTATCAGCACGCAACAGCTTCGCTTAAATACACCATAGTTTCATGTCCACACAGAACAGCTTTATCTCAGTACTTGGCAGCTTCATATTAGCAGGCGTTCTGTCTATGTCAAAATATCACCCTCTTTTGCCAGTACATACCAGCGGTATGCCTACATAAACAGTCAGCCTACATAAACAGTATGCCTACATAAACAGTGCAGGGAGCTGCCTATGATTTTGTATATGATGTAGAAATTACGATGCCAGTTAAGTCCCTTCGATAACTAAATATATTTATAAAACTCTCTCTCTCTCTCTCTCTCTCTCTCTCTCTCTCTCTCTCTCTCTCTCTCTCTCTCTCTCTCTCTCTCTCCGTCTCTCCCCGAAACTCTTTCTGGCTTTATTAGAGTGCCTGCCTGCCAACTCATCTCACTGTAAGTATGTCTATTTGTCTATCAGTCTGCCTGATCTTATGCGACTTCGATCAGCTGCTAGTGTAAAGTAACAATTTGTTCTATGAGTTAAATATACCGGCGTACAGCTGCAAGAGTTAATTAGACACGCTGGTACAGTCGTCACAGCCTGAGCTCTTGCTACAGAAGAGTAAGGCCAGTAAAACGGATGTACACGCAGAACTCAGGCCCTGGCACAAAGCCAAAGTCTACATGGACGAAAAACCTGGAATTGTTGGCTGGGCTTACATCCCGTGAACAAAGAAGAAGCAGAATAAAATGCTTTTTTTAAAACGACATCACTCAGTGGACTTTTTGCTTGCTCAATTGACCATGATCGATACTATTGTGTGACAACTGGTATTATGTAACATTCAAAGAGTCTTAGATAGTTTCTTTGGCAGTCCAAGAAGTCATCAGACCACAAACAGTATTGATCAACTCAACTCACACATCAGTTAGTCGTCTAGCATACAGTATTTTCAATGACACGTAAAGAACTGTCCACAATGTTGTCCAGGGGCTTAATGCCGGCTCTATTACCGTGGGCACCCTCGCTAGGGCCAGTATCGTATCTGCGAAAGGTCGTGTTTTATGGAACAAGGATCCAGTCTGTCTGTGTGCTGGCTGTGAAACTCCTGCCCATATTGAAGCAGAGACGAATCTTCGTGATGGACATAAGTGCTGGCCAGTCCAACACGAAAGCGAGTGTGGCGGAGCAAAATGTGTCATCGTTAAGTATGCATTTCATAAAATCATGAATTCGACGAAAAATAAGCATACACTGGCTGTTACATGTTTCCAAAGTTGATCATTTTTACTTTGGATCAAAAGAAAAAGTCCGATTGTCTTTTTTGTTTGGGCAGTTATCGATGGCTGCCATTGTGTTGAAGGTCAAGGGTGAAGTGTTACCACTGGCCAAGTGACCAGGGACCCTGTCAGGCCATGGCGCCCACCATGTTGGACGTCGTCAGGTTCAAACCTCCAGACGGGATACTGGCGATAGGTCCGTATGATGTGGCGAACGAGGGCGACTGCAAGGAAGAGGCGAAAGATGGCGACTGTAGCGATGATGAGAACGAGGCGGACTGCAGCGAGGAGGCGAACTGCGGCGACTGAAGAGAATTTGTGAAGTTGTTGGAGAAGCTGCCTCCCAGACCTCCCGGAAGACCGCCACTGAGGCCTCCTCCCATCTGGGAGTGATGATAGCCGCCGGCCAGCGCCTGACCTCCCATGTGATTCATGTAGGGGTTCATAGAGTGCATGGATGGACTGAAGGAAGGGGCGCCGAATCCTTGGAAAGATTTGTTGTCGCGAAGGAAGTCAGACATGGCCACCATCCCTTTCTTCACCTTCTTGCTCTTGGTGGACATCTTCCGGTTGCGGGTTTGGATGCCGTCCTTTTTCATCGTCAACGGGCGGTTGACCTGTCGAAGAGAAACATAGTTGTTAGTGTATTATGTCAATGGAGGGATACTCACATCTGTCATTATCTGATTGGTTCAAACATCAAAATTGATCAATGATCGTGGATCGTGGGTTCAAATCCGCTCGGAGATGGACAGCTTCCGTCCCTCCCTCCCTCCCCAATGTCCACACAGTTTTAAATAGATACCTTATAAAGTGTTGGGAAATAAAGGCCGTCGGCTCTGTGTTGACCACATTACTCACCTAGTACAGATTTGTTTATAAAATATAGGTCTATGATTATGCTCCCAATGCGTCTATAGTTGTGGAAAAGGGTCTTCACGCTACTGGTATTTCTACCATTGACATATTCTACTGATACCTGACTGTTTCTGTGATACTGACACCCTCATACTGACACCCTCTTACTGACACCCTCATACTGACACCCTCATACTGACACCCTCTTACTGACACCCTCATACTGACACCCTCCGTCACCCAATTCTAGTTTCTCGTGCAAAAACCCGCCGGTATGCTCGTACATTAACGCGTCTGTCTTTAGTCCGGCTTCACACTCCTGCCTATTCTCCATAGGGAGTGTTTGTGAGAAAGTAAACAACAACTGCTGTATGGAGGTAGTACTGACGAGATTTTAACGAGAAGGGTTAAACATGATCTAATTTTTTTTTTTAGACACACCAACACTATATCTAACAAACAAGATGGGACACAAACGCAAAAATATATCCTGAGAGAAGAGAGAGAGAGAGAGAGAGAGAGAGAGAGAGAGAGAGAGAGAGAGAGAGAGAGAGAGAGAGAGAGAGAGAGAAAGAGAGAAAGATAGAAGAGAGAGAAAGAGACCAACACCAGATCTAATAAACAAGACGGACCACTGATTCTGTAAACCTCCAAAGCCAAACTCGAGCTGCGGAAAACAATATTGCCTGCTGATACCTCGACCGTAGCCGCACAGAGCGCCGAAACCTGGCCAACGTACCGGTGGGAAAGAACCGAACGTTGTTTACATCTTGTGTTATCATGAGGTGGAGACAGTCGGTCGGTCGGACAGACACAAAATCACACAAACAATCGCTTCAAAACACTGTTGTCAACAGAACATTGTAAAATATATACACAATTGTGGGACAATACAAAAAAAAAAAAAAAAAGCGAGGTTGTTGTGCATATATTCATTATCAAAATTATTACGTCTGTTTTTATTGCTTTCTTGTTTTTGTTGTTGAGGTAGGTAGGGAAAGAAGATGTTTTTTTTTTTTTTTTGGGGGGGGGGGGGGTTGATCAGAGAATTTAAATGTATTTTTCCACAGACGAATGAGATGGTGAAGATGCTGCGGGTGTTGGTGGTGAGGTTGGGTACATGTAGCGAGTACATCATCGCGCGTTTTTAAAGGAGAGTAGATTAGATCAACATGAAACGACGATAGCACACTCATACTGACCATATTCTCTCTCCGTCTTCTTATATCCTCACTTCTCTTGTCACTTTTGGTTGTTTCTGTTGCCTTTGCCTGCTCTCTGTTTGTCTCTTTTACCTCGTTTTTTATGACAGCCTTGTCTTCCCCCACCCACTTTTAAATTTAAAAAAAAAAACACATTTCACTTATCATCTCTTCTGTTTGTTCTACCCCTCCCTCCAGTTCATTCTCCCCAACCCAACCTCCAGTCCATTTGTCCCACCCCTGCCTTCAGGCCATTCTCCCCACTCCTACCTCCAGTCAATTCTCCCCACTCCTACCTCCAGACAATTCTCTCCACTCCTACCTTCAGTCAGTTCTCCCCACTCCTACCTCCAGTCAATTCTCTCCACTCCTACCTCCAGTCAATTCTCTCCACTCCTACCTCCAGTCAATTCTCTCCACTCCTACCTCCAGTCAATTCTCTCCACTCCTACCTCCAGTCAATTCTCTCCACTCCTACCTCCAGTCGATTCTCTCCACTCCTACCTCCAGTCAATTCTTCCCACTCCTACCTCTAATCTTTTCTCTACACTCCTACCTCCAATCTATTCTCCCCACCCCTACCTCCAATCTATTCTCCCCACTCCTATTTTCATTACATTCTCCCCACTCTTACATAAGTCTCCTTTAACTGTCCTATAACCCCGACCTTATGCCGCTGAAACCTCTCAACGACAGGAACAAACAAGAGAAGAATGATATGACACGAAGAAAAATTAGAGAGAGAGAGAGGGAGAGAGGAGAAAGATGAAAAAAAAATGAAAAATATACAGAGGGGAGTGATAACGAAGACAAAAGAAGAGAGAGAGAGAGAGAGAGAGAGAGAGAGAGAGAGAGAGAGAGAGAGAGAGAGAGAGAGAGAGAGAGAGAGAGAGAGAGAGAGAGAGAGAGAGAGGAGAGATAAAGACTAAGGGAGACAGACTGAGTAGCAAAGAAAGGGACAAAACTAGGCACAGAGGAACGGGGTAGGCAAAGGGCAACATTTATCAAACATACAGGCACAGACTCCCAACGCTAACAACACAATGGAGAGGACGAACACTATGGGATTAAATGGTGAGGTAGCTTCGTGATCAACCTACAGAGCTTTCATGCTTGATGTTTATGATGATACCGATGATGATAATGATAACGATGATGGTGGTGATCATGTTGGTTGTAGTAAAAGGAAAAATTCTATTCGTGATCTAGCTTCTGTCAACACGTTGTGGCTGCTTCACTTCTGACTGGTGTTGTTAATTTCTACTTCATGTTGTCCTGCGTGGCGTGCCGGTGCCAGAGATGCCTCGAAAGCCCCTGAGTTTCCGCATAGAACCGCTAATGTACGCCCCGACAACGGTCGGGTATTTATGGACCTGCCTGGTCGGACTCTCCCGTCAAAATTCCAGTCTACAGGCGTTCATTTATGTCAGCGTTGTACTGGAGTAATGGAGCAAGGCAAATGGCTGGGCGGCGGAGCTGATTTCAGGCGGGCACTCACTTAAGTCAAGAGCTGAGAGCCACACGATGGAGCTGTCGGTGAAGCGGAAACAATGGGGCGGCATTCACACCAGCACCGACCCCACACCGGGGTCCTGGGTTTTCATCTACAAAGCCGGTCTGCGGTGCTCTCAGCGGGAATCTCTCGTCTTGATCTGCGCCAGTCGGGCAGGATCGTCACAGATCACTGAGCCAATTGTCGAGGGCTGTTCTCGAGAGACCAGCTTGTGTGGAAAGACTGCTCTGTAAACATGGGTCTCGGTGTTTTCAAGGGTCTCTTGTCACGCAATGTCCTCTCCGCGCCATTTGAGTGTGCAGTCATCACCACCTTTTTGTATCTATACTGATATTTGTTGATGTATTCCAGATATTATTATCCTCTTGGGACAGGACACCCGGTTGAAGCACAGCCTACCTGATGTAGCTTACATATGGCAAGTGACTGTACAATGGTTATGTCGCACGGACTATGGTACGACTCCAGTACATTATTGTGAAGATCCTCTGAGATTTGAAAAGGATTTGAGAGTAGACTTTTCTCTCCTTGTCTGTTGTACCCAGGTTATAATACAGAATACGGAGTTTTCTCTTAGCGTCTATTGTACCAATGTTAGAGTATAGACTCTTCTATCAGCGTCTGTTGCATCGAGGTTACATATTTAAGACTGGGCCGACCTGAGATGTCACGTTTGAACAAGAATCCGGGTCTATGCGGGTTTGAAACCAAACCTTCGGATCCGCAAGTGAGCGTTTTAGCCGGTACACCACAGCGACCTTAACACACATTACAGCTAAAATGTATATAACATCAAGAATATAATGTATCTGTTGACAGACTTAAATGCTTGTTGTCGCCACTACCTCAGGGAAGAATCTTTTTAAATTTACTATCAAACACAGAGATGAGATGCCTGAGAAAAGCCACCAAACTCACCATTCAAGATCGAACGAATACTGATACTTTCATACAAATTGTGGGAACGACACCTTGCACTAGATTCACCGAGAAACAGCAGATCAAATGGTTTGGCCATCTGTTAGAATGCAGCAAGATCAAATTCCATCACAGGAACTACATCTTAGAAGATCAGCTTCACATTAAAGACACTCTACGCCTTCCTGGCATGAAAATAGGCAGCGTGCACTGGATTGCAAATTACTCCTCCCCACAGCGCTTAACGGAAGAAGTGGTTTTGATGATGATGATGATAGTGGAGCAAACAGAATATAAAAACAGTATAATGGGAGGGTAGCCGGTAGAAAGTTTCTGAAGGCAGCCAACTAAAACACTGGCATGCAGGTGTGAGCTGGTGCACTGTTTCACCATTAGTATGTCCTGGACACGCCTGGCTGATCCCCCCGGTCATTTCCTTGTGTGGGTGTCACAGGTGGCAATAGCAAGGCAAGGTAACAACAAATCTCAACCAATCAATTGTTTCCAGGCCTTTAGAAAAATCCGGGTCACTTGACAAATCACCCTCACTAATCTGCATAAATACACAGAGACAGAACACTTGAGGCCGTAGAAACATTACAAAAAGACAGACGTATTGATCGGAACTCGCAGAAAAAAAAAGTAGAAAGATAGATGACACTAGACAACATAAAAATCGAAAGCTACAGTTACCGTGTCGGTAATCGAACCCGTCACCTCAAAACAGCGTGTGCGCCTCACTATGGGAACAACTTCATTAGGAACATGACCAACCTTTCACCTCCTCCCCCCCCCCCCCCCCCATGTGTCTTCACTGACCATGCCTGTCGTACAGCTTGAAATCGACAACTACAGAATACGGACAGAATTCATCTCAGACCATTGAAATATCACCATAGGTTACCGAAATTTCTATTACCAAGCTTAGGTCGAATAACAAGCACAGCAACGATTTACAAACACAGTAGACCGTAATGCTTTGTCTAGAATACATTAACATTTAAGTAAGGTATTTGACTGGTCGGTTCCATTGTGTTACACGTCATTCTATAGCGAGGCACACACGCCAGTTGAAGGTGACAGGTTCGATTCCCGGCACGGTACCTATAGCCTCTCGATTTTTATGCTGTTAAGTGTGTCCTTCTATCTTTCTACTTCTTTCTATTAGTACCGATCAATACATTAATTGTTTGTTCATTTTAAAAATATTTTACAAACCTCCATAGTAAAAAAAAATTGCTAGTTTACAGTATTCATTTCTCTGGGTTTGGTGATCTCGAGGGACTTCGAGATTTCGTGGGGAGTTCCTGGTTAAGTCCAATAGTATAGGGGGTGATATTTTGTGAAATGAATATACACTAACCTAACACCCCCGCCCCCCCACCCGCCCCCATAATATTAGACTTTCCGAGAATTACCCTCGAAATCTCTGAGATGTGGTAAACAAAAAGAAAAGTACCGTTTAAAGAAACTGATTCCTCTTGCTAAAATATACCTGCTGTGGGAAAGAGCAGAGCCTGACCATTACATCCCAGGCGTCGGCGACGATGACGGTCCACGGTGATAGGTCCCATTTAGCCAGATTCCCCTCTGTTTTCAAGGATTGACGGATGACGGAGCGGAGTTGTGTGAGCGACTCGCAATTGTTCTCATGTATGGCGGAGTCGCCAGACAAGGCACCCTAGTCAGAGGGACAAAACCTCAAGTCGGCTACAAACCTAGAGACCTGGGGATCACCGAGTTGATGCTCTGCAAGCCCAGGAACCCCCTCCTGTGCTGTTTTGTCCGCCAACGTCGAGACAGCTGCCTCGGCTGTACGGGCAACAGAAAGGAATTGTTGCCCTTGGGCCTTCCGCGTTGGCAGTTTGTTGGATGCACAGTTGTGGTCCAATTATTCGGATAAACTGGGCCATTTGACTGCCAGCCCGCTCAAGTCGTGCGCCACCTCATGGGGTGATAATCAGCCCCAATGTCCACACCGATTTGGTCATGGCTGCCACCTGTACGGGTATTTCTGCAATGTAACCTGAATCCGAAAGTTTGAAACTTTCTCTCCTGTCACTCTCAGATTTGTTACTTTTTCTAAGTTCGAATATTCATTTTTTACGTTCTTGATCAGCCGCAGGAAATGCTGTGGAGTGAGCCCAGTCTGATGTCAATAGACCGGAGTGTAGACCCGGTCACTAGCACAAACAGATGTAGACTGTACCATGTAGACCAGCGCTTCTCTACCTACAGGTCGCGACTCTTTTGTGGGTCGAACAACTATTTCGCATCGGTTGCCAAAGACAAATATTTATTAAATTTATAAAGTAGCGACGAAAATATTTGTATGTTTGGGGGTCCACACAACATAAGGAACTGTACTAAAGAGTCGCCACGACATGAGTAATTGTACTAAAGGGTCGCCACAACATGAGGAGCTGTACTAAAGGGTCTCCCCGTTAGAAAGGTCGAGAACCTCTGATATAGACAATGGCTGTACGACTAAATTTACACAAGGGCCAACATTGTCAAAATGGGGCGGTCACAGGTCAGAAGTGCAAGCTAGAGAATAAAAACATTCTTAATACAAAACAACTGGCAACGACCCGTGGACACGCTGCAAGGCCTTCGCGGGCTACCCGTTGAATAGCCCTGATGTAAACTATAACTAATTCTAAAAATGATACTATCACCACTACCACTACTACTGTTACTACTAGCCCTCCCCTTTCCTTCCCTGCTATTGCTAATAATACTACTAATACTACTGCCACTGCTGCGACTATTACTACTTCTGCTCCATTTACTATAACTTCCACTACTATTACTTTTGCTATCACTAATAGAACTACCACAACAAAACAAGAAAAAAAAAGAAGAAGATGTAGGTAGCAGCCCGAATAGAATAAACCGACCGATCGATCGAAATACTCTGGGGTCCACCCGTGTTGACTGATCACTTAGACAACCGTGTCGAGGGACAACTCTTGGCTGGCCAGCTCCCGTTGATCACTTCAGCGGTCAGGTTTGACTGGGTCAAATGACCTGGAAGAGAATGGACACAAAACTGCCCACGTCTGTGCGTTTCAAAGTCAAACCGGACCTTGTCCGTGCAGTCTGCAGAGGGTGGTTGGACAGAGGCCCAATTAAAACATTCCTTCTGGGTCATTGGTCGGTGGCGATGGCGGCTGGTGAGACATAATGGCGTTGGTGAGTTGGGTAAAGCCTCTGTGTTTCTGGCAGGGCTGCCAATAATGGGTTTTTACCCCCAGATCTGGGTTTTTATTTGACGCCTTGGGTTCAAATTTTGAAATCTGGGTTTTAAAAAAATATCCTTATATAAAAGTGGGTAAATATTTCGTTTCGTAACTATAAAATTTGTACTTTTTAACAATCTGGAGTTTTTAATTTTGTTCATTGTTCTTTACCTATGTATTGCTTGGGTTTTTGTTCAACTGGGGACATTTTTCATGTGTAGGAAAACAGCACAGGCTGTCAGAAACCTGACAACGGTACATTTAGCTTACAGCAGCGACGATGATTTTATGTTATGTTAACACAATCAGTGTCACTGCATATTGGGCATTCCTATATGTACACCGTCCCCCGATGTAGCAGCCACTCCAAGGTACATCTACTGATTGTTCCCATGAGAGGTTGGTTTTATCTCCGGTCTTTACCTTGAAAATAATAACAATCACGATGGTATCTGCTGCTGCAACAACAACAACAACAAAAACAACAACTACAACAACAAGAACAACAACTACTACTACTACTACTTCTACTACTACTACTACTACTACTACTACTACTACTACTACTACTACTACTACTACTACTACTACTACTACTACTACTACTACTACTACTACTACTACTATCATCATCACCACCATCATCATCACCATAACAACCACAACAACTAGCGTCATTAAAACTGCCACCACCACAACAACTTCCACCACTACCGCCATCAACACTGTCACCACCACCATTATCACTACTACTACGACCACTAAAAGCTGCTGAAGTTACTACAATTTTTACATCAATAACAGCAACAACAACAACAACTACTACTACTACTATTACTACTACTACTACAATTATTATTTTTTTTTTTTTTACTGTTGCTACCGCTGCTGCTGCAATTACTACTTCATGTATAAACGTCACTAGGAACTTCAAGATACCTTTTGTTCAACTGCAATATCTTGCTAACTATGTAAGTTATTTCACTGCTAGTACACATTCATATAACACGTATGTTTTTTTAAATCATTAAGGAACCACACCTCCGCCCCCCCCCCCCCAATTGCCTGAAGCTAAAACACTTTCCGATCATAAATATCCCGTGCCGGGCCGGTGACTGGATTCTGCCGATGACGCTCCACCTGTTGGGAACGTTCACTTCCGAGCCAACTCGCCAGGAGACTTCAGTCAGCAGAGAGCGTGTCCGTGAGTACAAACGCGTTCAGTGTGGCGACCCAATGTCTGAGCCGATTGACGAGGGCACACCAGCGGGGGTCTGTCTGGGGCAACCTGCATAGGGTCTGTTGAGGTGTGTTGTTTAGTTCCGCTGGGTTGTGTGCGGGAGAAATAGGAAGACAGACTACAGACAAGGGATAGATTGGCGGAGACAAATAAACAGACACAAATAGATTAGTAAATACAGATATCTGCGCCCATCAGCTGCACTTCAGGTTCTTTATTTTCTATTCACCCTAAACATTTGGAATCACAGAGCTTCCTGGAATGCCCAATATTATAGGGGTGTCAGGGCTGGGGTTAGTCGGTGTTCATTTCTAATCGTAACATCCCTACAATATTTGACTTTCCGGTGAACGCCGGGATTCCTCGTGTTTAGGGTGAATAAAAAAAAAGAACCGCACTTGAAAGACTGCAGGGTTGACTTTTGTGGCTACTGTATTGGTTCCCACCAGCAAAGCTCCAGACAGTACAATACTGGTACAAAGACGCGGTTGTGGTGTGTGCCTAACATGCCCACAAAACGTGGGACACAAGATCTGAACTATAGTCTGTTTCAGAAGTCGTAGCCAACGTTCAATCTTAAACTCAATAAATATTAGGTGTCATTTAATGACATTTTGCTTACAACCTGTTAATAATTATATTCTTGTGAGAAATGTATTTTACTCCCACGCAAAGCTGCGTATGTGAACTGATTTCCTAACAATCCCCCCGCAGTCTCTACTGTACATTCTATATTTTAACGGTACATAAATGATCAAACAATGATCAAAGAAATTCGCCGTTTTAAAAGAACAGCAGCACCTGTTCTGCCGTAAATTATAGAATATAAGCACTTCTTGCTGATCCGTACAAAAGTGTTCGAGATGTTTGCGAAAAGTGTCAGCGCACGACTTCAGAAACGAACTATACTCACCCACCAGTACTTAGGCTAGGAGACCTGGCCCCAAAAACACAAGACTCAAACCCTTAGACTCCACAAGCTCGGGTTCCTTACCTTCACCACATAGATTTTAACTGCAATAATTTTTTGTTTTGTTTTTTATGTTTAGTTTTTTTTTTTTTTTTAATAATTTGAAAAGCTGACGTTGCTGACGTCTGCTAGTACACTCGGAAGTCGTGACTTGACGTATGTGACTGTTCTCGTTAAAATGTAATCAATAAAGCTTCTCTTCTTTAAATTCGAGAGTGCGGAGTCAGATTTGATAAGACGAACATACGATATTAGGAAACATAATCAAAGATGTTCCGTGTTAGTCGAGAAATAATAATTGAGGAAAGCCCAAAAACTCGGGAGCCAAGTATAAATTCCGGGACACAGCCCGGGTTATCTGCCCGCTCATCTACAAGGGAGATAAGATAACATCGTTATATCGGAATTTGATAGCGGGGAAATAATCAGTGAGATAACATCAAAGTACGGGGAACCAAGGACGGGCCGTACGGCCTGGGAAGCCAGCGTGCCAGGGAGAAGGTTGCTGCGGCCCATGTTGAGTTTATCCTGCTAGAGGACGTCATATAGATGAGTTAAGTTTTAGTCTACACTGGCAAGAGCTAATCGATGTTTGTTTGTTTGTTATAATTGTTGTACTTAACATGCTTCACACAAACCTGTTTATTCGACTTTAGAGTTAACCTATATTCCTAAACCATAGCTTACGGTTGAACTGGGTCTTGCACCGGGCGATTCTTATCCGGACAATGGCACTTTGTGTCACCTAGTGTTAACAGCTCGTTGTGCTGATCTAGTGGGGTTAAAGGTCACCGACTTCTATCATCGAAAAATTATTTTTTTTGTCAGGGGGTGGGGAAGGGAAAGGAAGGAGGTGGGTGTTCCAAAGACTAGTAGTGTTGTAAAAGTTTAAATCCAAATTGTGTGCTCTTATTTTAATATCACTATACATTTATCCATCTTTATCCACATACTTTTGACTTTGATCGAAAGTGACGCAAATAAAAAGGCCACAAATATATCAGAATATCTTGGGCGTTCGCTGCCAACAGCAGGGTTGAACGTGGGCGAGATTAAACCTTTAGCTTATCCCCGAGAGGGTTCCGGGGCCCTGTTATAGGGAAAACAAGAATAGACCCGTTGCCTCCCAACAAGCATGTCGCAAGAGTCGACTAATTGGGAGCTTCCTTTAAAGTCGGAGTGCGCCTGCATGAGAGGCAAGGAACCAGCAGTCTGCAAACAATAGAGTCAGATCTGTAAAACGGATGCACAGGCAACACTCAGGTTCTGGAACAGGACTGCAGTCCAGAAGTGGATGAACAACCAGAACTTTCCACCAGATTTTACAGCTGGTGAAGGCGAAGAAGAAGAAGCAGAACCTTTAGAAAGCAGCTAGAAGAGGGTGGGGTGGAAAGGGGGGGGGGGAGACTCCTGGTTTAATTACTGGTAGTGTGTGTTGTTCTAAGCGTCCCTGTAGCTGATGGTCGTTTGTTTAAAGTTGATGACTCCGCCTCACGAACCAAGCTTTCTGCATAGCAGGATCGAGCCATCATTTGCTTTATCTGCTCTTCAGGCGTGCCTTTTGCATTTAGATCTAGTTGCTGTGACCACCCCTTCCCTTCCCAAATTAGACATGTTTAATACCTTTTACATCTGACTTCCTTAGTGAAGCAGCTAGACAAAGTCGTCAACCTAGTCTAGATCACGAAGCTGAGCTGTTCTTTGAGAGTCCCTAGATGTTCTTGCCTGGTGGCGGTTTTGTTGTTCTGCCAACCCATAATTGCTCACAATAATAAAGGCTACAAACAGCAAAAGACTTGGACAGTTAGGACAATGAAGTGTGTCAATTTATTCGCCTCGACGCCTTGGGCAGTAGGCCCTTTTTTTTTTTCTTGATTGTTGTCTAAAACCGTGGGACGTGCCTTGTGGTTGGGGGCTTGGCTACACGACCCGACGTGAGTGGCAGATAGGACGAGCATGGTTGACAGGCAAATGATCAGGTGTGGTGGGTGAGGCCGGTTGTCACCCGAGGCCCTGGTGTTTGTTGTAGCTGGGTCTCTTATATTCGCTGTTTCAACGTCTGTATATTCCAGCTATGTGGTAACGTCCTCTATAGAAGCTCTGACACACTGTCTCACGTGTACCTCTTCTTGGCGAGTACGCTGCCTTTATTTGTAATCCTTTTCACCTCTCTCCCTCTCTGTCTCTGTATGTATCTCTCTCTCTCCCCCCCCCTCTCTCTCTCTCTCTCTCTCTCTCTCTCTCTCTCTCTCTCTCTCTCTCTCTATATTAACGTCTGAGCATGAAATATCTGTTCACGTATATTCCTGTTTCGGTCACACCTCCCTCCTTTTGCACCAACGACCTCTCAAGTACGCAGGAGGGTGCAAGTTATCACAGGAAAGGTTTTTACTGTAGTAGTCAGAGGCTCGTCAGTTCTGTGGCTAAATCGATGCGAACCCTTCGTAATGCCGGGACGCAGGGTTCGATCCCAGCTGCGGGCCATGCGCCTTGCGTTGGTTTCGACAGTGGTATCAAGAAAGCCGACTGTCCAGAAAGCAATGGCAAACTACTGGACGTAAATTTGCCTAGAAAAACCACACAACAGACAGGGGCTGTTGGGGTTGGTTCTGCAACGTCCTGTAAAGAATACGGAACTAACCTGAAGTCAGAGGCCCCTAATGTTGATTAACAAGCATGTGGTCGGAGTCGACTAATTGGGGACATTCTTCAAAGTCGGAGTGCATGTGCCTGAGAGGCGGGGAACCAAAAAGCTGCACACAAATAAGCCAGATGTGTGGAATGGATTTGCACGTACCACTCGTGTTCTGGAACAAACCCACTCCGGTCTAAGCAACGGAGAGTAGGAACATGGGACCAGTGTCCAGAAGTCTATGAAACGGCTCCAGTCGCCGATTACAATTTCTATTCCAGAAGAAATGTGCATTATTTTTTTCTTATCACTGCTTACTGCTATTACAAATACGCCACTCTCTTTACGTCTCCAACATAGCGAAAAAGAACGCTAGTTGCCAGTCATGTAAAACCTGTAACGGATGAAAGCTACAAGTTACGAGTACTATAATGCTAACTGCACAGGCATATTCTCAACATCGAAGCGACGATAAGGAAAATATCACGCGATAGTGTAATCAATACCTGCTAACGCTTGCATATGAACTGACAGTGCATCGCCACTGTATGGACACCGTCATTCTCCCAAGTCACGTGCATTAGTGGAGGTATAGGTTTCAGATTCTCCTCCACTTTTCACCTACCACCCTATCACCCACACACACAGACACAGACACACACATGCGCGCGCGCGCATACACACATACACAATCCCCACCGTAGGGTTGGTTAAAACCCTCTACGAGGCGACCGTGTGACGAACTTCTGGTGGTCCGGGGTCACGCCTGGGTTAGGCAGAAAAGCCACATTATTCCCAGATTTACAGTATCTATCATGGAATC
Organism: Candidula unifasciata; assembly: GCA_905116865.2. Lineage (NCBI taxonomy): Eukaryota > Metazoa > Mollusca > Gastropoda > Stylommatophora > Geomitridae > Candidula > Candidula unifasciata. The sequence continues at coordinate 1,243,282 of CAJHNH020000335.1, read as the reverse complement.
GAGGTCCAAGGCTTGTGATATTCATAGTAGCGAGCCAAAGGGTTTACAACTCATGGTTTCTGGATACTTGAAAATCCCCACATTTCGCCCGTTTCTGATGCTACCATGCGCAGACTGTCGGGTTGCGACAAGATATCTGGAGTCTTCTCACTAGCAGGTCTCTAAGTCCCCGTCGATGACCAGTCTCCGGGCTGGCCCAATTCCCTGGGTACGTCTCTGTGTGTGGGTTGTCGGCTTGTGCCTTTGAATGTGGAAGAATATGATGGTAGTTTAGGACAACCGCGGGCACGGTCTACAGTATCTGACGTATCATGTGGGCGGGAATGGCTTTGATGTTCCAACAATGGGAGATCACAGAGTTGTCAAAGAGTCAGGGGGAGATACTCTTCTATCGTTTCTACATAACACACGAGGGCTTATGGGAGGATGTCGAGACACAACAATGTGCTTTGCCCTTTTCTTACTGGTCAATCCACTTGTCACCTAAAAATCCTCAGCTCGGCAATCTTGTCGTCTCATGAGATCCACCCCGTGTTTGTCCCTTTCTCAACTGGGGAATCTAATCGTCTCCCGCAGACCCTCTCGTGTGTGTGTACCTCTCTTAGGTGGGAAATAAAGTCGTTCCTATGAAAGTCGTCTCCATGTGGTATGCAAGTTTTTTTTTTTTTTGTAGCCCCACCCAGACGGGCCACAAATATGTCCTTAACGACCTCTCCACTGGTGATCCCCATCCGCATGGCATCACTTTGTGTCACCGAGTGTTTATCGCTTGTGTAATGATCTGGTGGGGTACAACTACCTTATCTACTTAAAGTCGTCCCCGGGTGTCACTCGCTTGTTGGTGTCAATTTAAAAAAAAAATAATGCTGCTGCTGCTCAACAGTGGGTCGTGAATAACAGACATGCTGACAAACTTCATCAAATGGTGACAAGAACCAACATCTATCAAAGTATGTCTCGTATGTGAAACTCTTGTGTGTGTACGGAGGGCAAAGGAAAACTACCACAACATCTTTCCAAGAACTAAGGAGTGGGCAGGGAGTTCAGAGTTGAGGGACAATATCAGAAATTTGTATGCCAGTCTCTGGACAGAATCATCTAGGGTGACATGACAGCTCTGTCTGTCTGTCTGTCTGTCTGTCTGTCTGTCTGTCTGTCTGTCTGTCTGTCTGTCTGTCTGTCTGTCTGTCTGTCTGTCTGTCTGTCTGTCTGTCTGTCTGTCTGTCTGTCTGTCTGTCTGTCTGGAAGCGGGAGGGATGAATGTGAACCTGCGTGTGTGTATGTGAACGTGAGGGTGTATGTATCTCCTGACGAGTGTTTTCTCTTTCAGTATCTGAGGTATTACTTCCTTTCTTTCTATCTCTGTTTTTGTGTGTCTCATGGTGACTTTCTATTCTCCGTGCACTCCACCCCCCCCCCCCCAGCTTACCTACTCGCTGTCCTGACTTCTACTGCCTGTTCTTTTCGGTTTCTCTCTCTCTCTCTCTCTCTCTCTCTCTCTCTCTCTCTCTCTCTCTCTCTCTCTCTCTCTCTCTCTCTCTCTCTCTCGTCGTTTCATTAATTTTCCCTTCAACACTGTTTTTATCAGTGCCTATCTGCAAGTTGAAAGCCCATGGCTCGTTTACTCTGTTTCATTCTTTAACCATGTTGTTCTCTCCTTCTTGCTCTCCCTGCGGCTTCTCTAACGACACTGGGCTTTCAGCGGTGGATGAAAACACTTGTCCAAGTGGACACTCTCAGAGATACCATCAGGGCCCAGCCAAGGATGACTTCATGCTAGTGGCCAGGTAAGCGCAACTTAGAATGATTTCACATCCAAGAGAACGGAAATTAATGTCACCCGCTAGCTAATGGAGGCCCATTTGCCTGGAACACAAGGCCCTAGGGCCTGAGGGATTTGAAAATGGTGTCGAAGGTGAGTTTAGGGTGTGAAATTGTCCATACTTGGAGCAGCGGGACGGAATGAGATGGCGAGACACGGTGTTGTGATGTCACCACTTTAGCTGCCCAAACCGAGGCTAATTTCCGCCCAGGGTAAAATGACGGCTTTGATTTAGATAAAAGCAAACAGACACATCAAAGGTGAAGGATAAGACCCTAGGCAGGGTTAGAGTGTCGCTCAACCGGCTAGAGAGAGGCAATGGCCCATTGTACCATACACCTGGGAGGTGAGGCTGACAGTAACTGTCTCTCCAGTTAGGCTCAGGTAGAAAAATCAATATTGATATCTTTTCTAGGAAACATGAAACGCCCAAATTGAGTTTCTTTCTTTGGAATCTTGACAAATCTGTTAATGAATAAACCTGAGCAAATAGATTTTGCTTGGGACAAAAGGTGGACAGTGTCCAACAGGGTTAACTGTAATCCCCCAGTCCTAACTTGAACACGCCAAGTGTTGTCTTAGAGACGTCAGACGAGACAATGAAAACAGTTGAGCCTTTAGGAGCATCTGAGCTCTGGATGATGTTGTTTGTATTCTGGAACAAATCCAGTGACAAGAACATCATGTAAATGTTGATTGTTGTTCTTGTCATGGGAGCTGGAGCCCTAGCGAGGTGTGGTCGAGGCGTCAGATGAGGTGATGACACGAGGACTAGTAACACGTGTCAGCGGGTCAGATCCCTGAATAGAAGGAAATAAGTTGTTTGTGAACAGAGCCCACCAAGTAAACAACACCATAGATACGCTTAGAGTCGTTGATAACATCTCCCCGTTTAGGTTCCTGGGTCCAATTACACTACCCCGTAATTTCGAATATGCAAAATTTGTGGAATCTTGCATCAAAAATGCCAATATGGCAACCCTGACAAAAAGGTGCACACAACAGTGTCGACACTGAACTTCCCGCGCTTCTGTCCCCTCGCGCAGGGTTCCAAATGTGACTAGCAGACGTAACGAGTCAGATAATGGCGCGAGATAGAAGAGAGCGGTACAGACTGTGTCATACATGTGACCGCTGCAATAATGACATGCCTTTTTTAGAACTACCGTGGAAGACAGGTGTCACAGTGATGTAACTGCGGATTTCATCTATGTGGAATCAATTGTCCTACGTTGTTAAGGCCAGGTAGGTGAGGACAGACCGAAACCTGTGCCGGTGACTGACCTAATTAGAGCTCTATCTGACAGGTCCACTGATGGCTATCTGCTTCATTTAGGCCAGTAGGACACTCTAGTATCAGCATTGTCCAGTCGCCTGAGGTGGGACATTTAAACAACAGATGGGAGATAGAGATGTGACTAGACACCGCCTCTTGGCGAGATGACCGTTATCTGTTGTGTCCAGTCTTATGATCTTCGGACATTGTGACCGGGCATCTCGCCTTTGGCTGAGCGCGCCAGGGAAAAGTGACCAACTATTCCATGAAGTTTTCCAACAGCAGTCGCACATTCTCAGATTGACACAGTAAGCTATCCTAACGTCTTTCTGCCACTTCGCTTCTTTACGAGAGAGAGAGAGAGAGAGAGAGGGAGAGAGAGAGGGAGAGAGAGAGAGAGAGAGAGGGGGGGGGGCGGGGGAGGTAGGTGAGAGAGGTAGAGAAAGAGATAGACAGAGATTAAGTGAGGGAAACATACAGAGAGAGAGAGAAGGACATAGATAGATGTAGGGGAGGCAGTTAGAGAAAGTTAGAGGAAGAGATAGAGACAGCGAAAAGGGAAATTGAGAGAGAAGGGGAGAGGGGGAGGGGAAGAAGTAGGCATGCACTGCTTACATGGTGACTAGTGAGGTTTCGTGCCCAGAGTTAGGATAACCTCATCTGTTCCATAATTTTATGTGCTGTGCACACACGTAAGCGACCGAGAGAGAGAGAAAGAGATGAGGGGGGGGGGAGGGTGATAAAGACAGAGATAGAGGTACAAAGAAAGCTAGACAGAGAAAGAGACAGAGAAGCAGAGACACACGTAGACACACATATAGATAAACAGCGAAACTGATATACAAACACGGAGCGATAGTCAGAGAGACAGAGGGGGATGAGAGAGGCAGAGAGTGAAACAGATAGACAGAGAGAGAGAGAAGAAAAGAGAAACATAACAGAAAAGATAAATGAACACACACACAAGCACACATACAGAGAGAGAGACAGACAGGGAGAGAGAGAGAGAGAGAGAGAGAGCGATTGGAGGTATAATTACAACTGTACAGACAGACAGAATGTACTCACGTTGTGTAACTTGTAATACAACCCACAGGCGTTACAAACTGGGTCACCGTTAGGGTTTCTCCTCCACAGAGTCGTGGTGCCGGTACCGCAGTTGGCACACGTGGTTCCCGCCCGGCGGGCTGCGCTCTGTAAACAGAAACATTAAGACCATAGTCGCCATTTTTTTAAAAAGAAAACATCTAGAAAGGAAACAAAGAACATCTAGAAATATCTAGATTATACAGGTAAAACATAATTTTTTTTAAAATCCTGATGAAAATAATAACAAATTATATAGGATGGGCGTTTCTGGATCCCATTGTGAGGAAACAAGAATTTACACACACAGTATAAAGACATTCACACATATACACACTGTCTGAGTCTGTGTGTGATTCAGTATCCTTACAAACACAGAAAACTGTCTGTGCGTCTGATTTGCTGTGTGAATGTTTGCGTGTATATACGAAAGTATTTATCTGCTCCCCATGCTTTTGTGCTGTTACCTTACCTACTTGCCTACTATGAATTTAAATATATCAACATCATATACTTCATTAAAAAAAAGCTATTACAGTATTTTTTTTTTTTAACGTATCCAGAAACCATGAGTTGTAAACCATTTGGCTCGGTACTATGGATATCGCAACCCTTCGGCATTGATTCCATTATAGGTACCGTTAATCTGGGAGAAATGTGGCTTTTCTGCCTACCCCCGGGAGTGAACCCGGACCACAAAGAGTTCGTCACCCGGCCGCCGCGAAAGTCAGGTTTAACCAACTTTGAAGACGAGGTTTGAAACATCCCAATGTCAGACGGGCATGCATGCCCAGTTTGTAACCCTTTGAAACTAAAGTTCGTTCTTTCTATCGTTCCCTCCTATCCCCCCCCCCCCCCCGTCCTCTGTCTGTTCATTCCTGTCCTCGCCGGGTTTATTCAGGAATAACCCAACCTGCCAGAGCGACTCAAACCCTGTACTTGACGAAGGAAGACTGGAGCTCTACTTCAAAGCCACAGACACCCCCGCGCGACCAGTGTTAATGTACACACGCCTGCCAACATATACCGCCGAAATTCATGACATTGCCGAGAAAACAGTCAGGTCTGTGGCTCACAACTGTTTCTGTTTACTTCTGCAACTCACGCACACAAAACAAAAAATAAAACCACTTTAATACGACCACTGATTACTGGAGCCGCCAGAGGCCGCGCTATACGATCTGGGTGTGTGTGTCCAACTGAAGCTTCTCAAAACTCCACAAACGTTTGTTTGGAAATGCGGGCAACTCGATCCCAAGCCATCTCAACACTGTCTAATTCCGGGCTTTTCGCGTTGAACCCAGGCATGTAATCGGGAGCGACTGTTGCTGTGTTCTTCAGTCTTGCCATGTGAGCTGCTTGCTGTAGCCAAAATTCCAGCATGAGCCTTTGGTACAGGACTATGTAAGTGGCGGCCCGGGGACAGGATCCGGCCTGCAGAAGCCTAGCAAGCTGACAGCGGACCATTGTAAAAACAGACAAATAAAGCTAGTTAAAAAACATACCCAAAAAAACAAAAATTTAATCCTGAGGCTCGGCGGCTCTTTACCATGACAAACACCCCCTCCCCCTTTTTTTTCACCCTCTTGTCACCATTTCAACATTTTGGTGCCTGAGTAAACTTATATGAATTGGCCTGCTTGAGCGTTTGCTTTGTAGAATGCGACACCCGTGTGGCTTGGGTTCCCAGGTCCTACTGGGGAGTAAGGAGAGAACAGACACACTGCCCTTCTACTAACAAACATGTTGTAAAAGTCCGTGACCAATCAGGGATGTTTCCTTTCAAGGAGTACCTCTGCCCTGAGAGGCGAGGAGGTAACAGACTGTGCACAAATAACCTAAATCTGTAAAACGGATCAGCATGCAAAAGTCGAGTTCTGGAACAAGACCTAGGTCCAGAAAGGGAAGAACAAGCAGAAATTTCAATCAGAGTTTACACTCGCAGAACGCGAACTAAAATAAGAAGAAGAGTAGACCAGTGGAAGGATAGACTTGGATAGATACAATACAAACGAGATTAACAGAGAAGAGGCAGAAAGTGGGAAACCAGGCAGATGGAGGATAACATTGAGGGAAGGACTTATGGACAGAGAGTAGTAAAGTAGACACACACACACACACACACACACACAGAGAGAGAGAGAGAGAGAGAGAGAGAGAGAGAGAGAGAGAGAACGAGAGAAAACGAGAGAAAACGAGAGGGGGGCGGGGGCGAGACAGAAGGAAGGAAATATAGAAAGAGATAATGACAAAGAGAAGAACAGAATGAGACAAAAAGAGAGGATGGGAAATGAAGAGAGTGCGAAACAAAATGATTGATTCCTTGTGTGGGTTCTGGGACCCCGTGGTGGGGGAGAACAAGAATGGACCCACTGCCTGCCAACAAGTATGTCGCAAGAGTCGACTAATTGGGAGCTTACTTCAAAGTCGGAGTACATCTGCCTGAGAGGCAGGGAACCAACAGTCTGCATGCAAATGAGTCAAACCTGTGAAACGGATGCACACGCAAAACTCGGGTTCTGAAACAGGTCTAGAGTCCAGAAGTGGATAAACAACTAAAACTTTCCGCCAGAGTTTGCGAAAAATAAGAAGAAGACAAACTGATGCTGGCGTTAGAGTGACCCCGACCACACAACGTTGAACCACATACATACATATTCAGGGGTGAAGGACACGCAAAAATGACCCGGGACATGAGATGCGTGACAGACATTAGGTCAACTTTGAGCAAGAACCCGGATTTTCCCCAGGTATGGGCGTGGACACATCCCCACAACTCAGGGCGACCTAATTAACTTGTTTGTCTCAGATTGGTACTCTGCTCGTACAACATAGCTGCAGTTGTGCATTTGTGTTTATGTGTGTGTGTGTGTGTGTGTGTGTGTGTGTGTGGGTGTGTGTGTGTGTGTATGTGTGTGTGTTGTTTAGCAGAAGTGAAATTTGATCGTCGCCCCGCCCAAACCACACAGCAGATGCACGTGATCACGTGGGTTATGTGTGTTGTTGACGATCTCGTCACCCTGGCAACCATTGCTTGGGAAGTAGTTCATCCGCTTGCAACTTTACCAGAGTGGATCGACCCAGACATTCGAAACAAAGGACCTTTTTCCGCGCCTTTTGGCGTATTATGCGTATAGGGCTAGACCCGTCTCTTATAGACCAATCGGAATTCGGTAAGAGATGTGATCAAGGAATTTACATAGTACCCATTTAGGACTACGTCGACATGGAAGTCAAAGTCCTTTTTGAAAAAAAAAAAAATCTCAGTCTCCTTCAGGACTTGAACCCACGATCTTCAGATCCGCAAGCGAGCATCTAGCCACTACACCACGGCGGCTCCATGTAAAGACGATTTTTCTTAAATTGTATTAGTTTAACCATTCCCCCCCCCCCCCCCCCCTTTTTTTCCACCCCACATTTTTTAAAAGCCTTAACTAGCCAGTGACTCCTGGACAGCTTTTAAGCAGTCCAATTGTTTTTCATTGAGGAAAATTTTAGGCTACTAACACCATATGAACTGTTTCAGGCCAGCGTCCAGTCAATGTCGTAAATGGCTCCTTGCATCTGAGAGTATTTATGGCGTAAAGATCTGACCATAAACTGTGTTCAGATGTTACATCACGCGGGATCGCCAATGACTGGGTAAAACACGAAATATTAGAGAATGAGGAGGAGGGCGAGAAGGAGCTGGAGGAGGGGGAAAGGGAGAAGAAGAAAACGAAGAGAAGAGTGAAGAAGTGAAAGAAAACGAAGAAGACGAAGAAGAAGAAAAGGAAAATAAGAAGTAGAAGAAACGAAAAAAAAATAAATAAAACAATGAAGAAGAAAATCAGAAAAGGAAGAAGAAACAGAAGAAGAAGAAGAAGAAGAAGAAGAAGAAGAAGAAGAAGAAGAAGAAGAAGAAGAAGAAGAAGAAGAAGAAGAAGAAGAAGAAGAAGAAGAAGAAGAAAAGATGTAGAAGAAGACGAGAAGGAAGAGAAGATTGAAGAAGAAAAGCAGAGGAGAAAGAAGAAGAGGCAGAATAAGAAAAAGATGATAATTCTCCTTGTGGGTTCTGGGGCCCCATTGTGGAGAAAACAAGAATAAACCCACTGTCTACCCAACAAGCATGTCGTAAAGTCGATTAATTGGGAGCTTCGTTCGAAGTCGGAGTGCATCTGCCTGAGAGGCAAGGAAACAACAGTCTGCACGAAATTAAATCAGATATGTTAAACTGATGTGCACTCAACGCTCAAATTCTGGAACAAGACTTAAGTCCAGAGGTAGACAAACAACCATACATTTCTGCAGGAGTTTACAGCCACTAAACGCGAAGAAGAAAGAATAAGATGATGATGATGCTGCTGATGAGGTGGAGGTGGGGGAGGAGAAGAAGGAGGAGGAAGTAAGTAAAGTTAAAGAAGAAGAATCTGTCAACAATTTGGGTAAGTGGCTGGCTGCCCTACAGCTGGGGTCAGGCTGTGGTGCACACAGCTACCCTACAGGTGGGGTCAGGCTGTGGTGCACACAACTACCCTACAGCTAGGGTCAGGCTGTGGTGCACACACACCTGATCCTGAGTGTTTATAAATAGTTCATTTCGCTTGCAGAAAGATGACAGACAGGCCGGTACGTCAAACAGACAAAAGTTGTGATTGTTGTCTAAATGAAGCCGCGTGTTGTCTGAGTAGAACCACCACTGTTTGAGATCACCATCCTCGCCCTCGCCAGACACAGCCAGACAACCTGCTTATATTCTTATTACCATCTGGCGTCGGCTCGCGAGAAGTCAACAGACGAGAATGCAGGAGATCTGACTGGTATATCATTACCGTTGCCGGTTGCTCTGATTTGCTTGGCGGGGGCACCAACGGAAAACTCCCCTCTGCTCAAGACATTAAGCGTATCGTGTTGCCAGTTCCCGACGCCCTGCGTCGCCACTGGTTGAGGGTTCCATTCCAGAAAGAATTCGGCAGTTAGAGAACCTCCGTGTGGTCTCTGCCGCGAGAGTGATTTAGACCTGTTTAGTGCGCCAAGCACTCATCCTGAGAGCGACACCTGAACGTCAGCGGGAGAACATAGTTAACAGCAGCTTGTAGTCTCTCAGGCATACCTTTGCGCTGAGACAGCAAGCACTACGGTTCTATCCAAAACAGTGTTCTTCAAATTGGTTCTGCGGGCCCATTAACAATTTCTGTCTGATCATGTAAAAGAAAATTCGTGAAACATAAAATGGGATGAATTTTCCCCGTGCGAATTCCGGGGACCGATAATGGGAACAACAAGAATAGATTCACTGCCTCTCCAACAAGCATGTTGATTATCTAGGGATTTCCTTCGAAGTCAGAGTGCATCTGGATGAGAGGTAAGGAACCAACAATCTGCATATATATATATATATATATATATATATATATATATATATATATATATATATATATATATATATATATATATGGCAGATCTGTAAAATTCATGTGCAGGCAACACTCAGGTTCTGGAAGAAAACTAAAGTCCAGAGGTGGACGAACAACCAGAACTTTCCAACCATGTATATCAGATTGTCTCACCCCTAAACTGCAGCAGCAGATGTCATATCATCTGAACATTGTAATTCCGTGACAACGGATCTAACTAGTCAGCTGCTAGGTACATTTGTTTTTGATATCAGTAGAGGACCCGTTTCCAAGCCTTTAATCGTACTGGGCATATAGGGCTAGACCAAAATTTTATTTAATCGACACTTGATGGGCGTTGTGGTCAGCATCACACCAGTCGCCTTTACTTCCCAGGAATGCAGCTGGTATCTACTCAAGGCTGGGTCGACCCGGAAGCCAAAATCATTTTTGAAGAAACCCGGTTCTATCAGGACCTACGACTTTACGATTCCCAGGCAAGCGTCTCCCACATGTTTTTTCTTCTGTTTTTTAATAAGCTGTCAGGTGGTCCGCGAAACGGTTTTGTCTGGCTTCAAGGGGCCAGGGTGTTATCAAATTGAAGAACACTGTTCTAGAAAGCGTAGCACCTTGTGAAAATGTCGTTGTTAGACTACAGAACAAGTGGAGGGAACTGAACACTTTACACCAGAAAGCTATAACCTAGTATCTCTCTCCCTCCCTCCCTCCCTCCCTTCCTCCCTCCCTCCATCCATCCATCCATCCATCCATCCATCCATCCATCCATCCATCCATCCATCCATCCATCCATCCATCCATCCATCCATCCATCCATCCATCCATCCATCCATCCATCCATCCATCCATCCATCTATCCATCTATCTATCTATCTATCTATCTATCTATCTATCTATCTATCTATCTGTCTGTCTGTCTGTCTGTCTGTCTGTCTGTCTGTCTGTCTGTCTGTCTGTCTGTCTGTCTGTCTGTCTGTCTGTCTGTCTGTCTGTCTGTCTGTCTGTCTGTCTGTCTGTCTGTCTGTCTGTCTGTCTGTCTGTCTGTCTGTCTGTCTGTCTGTCTGTCTGTCTGTCTGTCTGTCTGTCTGTCTGTCTGTCTGTCTGTCTGTCTGTCTGTCTGTCTGTCTGTCTGTCTGTCTCTGTCTGTCTGTCTGTCTCTGTCTGTCTGTCTGTTTCTGTCTGTCTGTCTGTCTGTCTGTTTCTGTCTGTCTGTCTGTCTGTCTGTCTGTCTGTCTGTCTGTCTGTCTGTCTGTCTGTCTGTCTGTCTGTCTGTCTGTCTGTCTGTCTGTCTGTCTGTCTGTCTGTCTGTCTGTCTGTCTATATGTCCTGGTCTGGTCTGTCTGTACTTAGTCTAGAAATCCATGTGGGTGGGAATAAGTGACCTTCTCCCATGCTCCCCCAGCAACACCAGTAGCCTCACTAAGTTGCACAACTAACCACCCTGACCAGAACTAGCCGACACAAACATCTCATTTAGAGCTGACATCATTTACTGACCACTCACTTGATGGTGATCTTATTACACGGATACAGCTCGCTGCAGACTTCCCCAGCACTCGTTTCTCTAGACCACGCGTGTTTGTGTGGATCGATCAGTCCTCCATAGATCAGTTTGTCTTCTCCGTGCTGATACCTAAAGATTTACTCTACCATCATGGTATTGAGTTAACGTTAGTTGCGTATCCTTTACAGGACGTTGCAGAACTAACCCCAGCATTTATTTTGGCTGTTGTGATTTTTCTAGGCAAGTTTACGTCCAGCAGTTTGCCATTGCTCTCTAGACGGTCGGCTTCTCGATACCACTGTTGAAACCAACGCAAGGTTCAAGGCCCGCAGCTGGGATCGAACCCGGCACCCCGGCATTACAAAGCTCGTTCGTAACGCCCAAGCCACAGACGCCGACCATGGTGTTGAGACACATCTCAATCTGGATGCCAGACCAACATGGCCGATCCTAGATACCCCGTTCAATCCCCAAAGAAGTTATAATTAGGTCACCAGTCAGAGCTACATCAGCGAGGTAAAACCTACAGTCCTGTACGGGTAAGCGGGTAAAAACGTTGTGGAGTTGTCTAGAACACAACTATTCTATACATGTCGTATCTGGCCCACCATGCCCTGGTGCTCCCAGTTCATTTCTATGCCTCTTCCTGTTTTATTAAATGACCGACCTGAGAGCTCTCGCTTGTTGATTACTTCCAGAAATCGCCATTGTTGTCTTCACATTCTTCAGGTCTCGTCCATTGATCACTGCTCCAGTGCACCCGGTTTATATACAACTCATTAAATATCTCCACGCTTCAAGTGTTTTCATCCGATTTCCCCATGAGGTGAATCCATTGTCCTTGCTTCACATCCATACAATGCGACTGGTTAGATGTACATTCGGAGTGTCGTATCCGTACATTAAGTGTTATATTCTTTGATGTTTGTCGTGGAGTTTCATAATAGCTAACACTAAACACTTGTACCAATACATATCCACCTGTTTCTCCACGACCTTCTTTGCGGTATTGATGCTAGTGAACGCCTATTTATTCCACTCTCTTCTGGTTCTCACGACTGTTCCGTAAAATGCCCTCCTGAAAGCTCAATCAAGTGGATACTTGACCACAAGTACGTCTTCATCATTATCGGTATATCTGGACAAGACGCCGCCTCTGCCGTTTGATACAGCCCAAGAAATGAAAGGCAACTCCTTCGCGTGCACTGACGCGGAACCACTCCACTTGGAGACTCCGCCCGCGGAGCCTGCAGCTGATTGTATTTTCTATAAAGGGTACTTCGACCAGGAAGCCGGATTTCAGAACCGCGGACATGATTGCTAAAGACAACAAACTCCACACTCAATGGGGGACGCTTCGATCCTATAATTGAAGACGGCTGACCGGTCCTGTAGCGATTCCTAGTGTTCCAGCCCTAGTGCCCACAAGTGCCTTATCAACTGAAGGCCAGCGAGGATGTTGAAATTAGGTCTAGAATGGCTTGCATAGAATCTTGTGTAACTCTTGAGGGTAGCAGAGCGTCAGCTCATGGGCGACAATTCGGAGCTGACTTCCAAGACAACTGACCGAACTAGCTGGACAGGGAAGGTGCGCAACATACAGAGATAAGAATTTTTGGGAGAAAGGGTTTTGAGGGGTGTGGAAGGGTGAGGGAAGGGGGGAGGGAGCTCAGTCCGTAAAAAAAAAAATGATTTTCTGAGGTATGGGGCCTCAAGATGAACGGGTTCCTAGATTTCAACGCCTATACATGTACAAGAGGGAAATGTTTAATGTCCAACTGACAAGTTTGTCGACAATCCGTGAAATGTTCAATGGTGAACTGGTTATTTTATCAATAGTCACTGAGAGTGCGTGTTCACTATGTCTGGTGACTTTATCGACGATTACTGAAATATGATATGTTGAAATGAAAATGTCATCGACAATCAATGAAATATGATATGTCGAACTGAAAATGTTATCGACAATCAATGAAATATGATATGTCGAAATGAAAATGTCATCGACAATCAATGAAATATGATATGTCGAAATGAAAATGTCATCGACAATCAATGAAATATGATATGTCGAACTGAAAATGTTATCGACAATCAATGAAATATGATATGTCGAAATGAAAATGTCATCGACAATCAATGAAATATGATATGTCGAACTGAAAATGTCATCGACAATCAATGAAATATGATATGTCGCACTGAAAATGTTATCGACAATCAATGAAATATATGTCGAAATGAAAATTTCATCGACAATCAATGAAATATGATATGTCGCACTGAAAATGTTATCGACAATCAATGAAATATGATATGTCGCACTGAAAATGTTATCCACAATCAATGAAATATGATATGTCGCACTGAAAATGTTATCGACAATCAATGAAATATGATATGTCGCACTGAAAATGTTATCGACAATCAATGAAATATGATGTGTCGCACTGAAAATGTTATCGACAATCAATGAAATATGATATGTCGCACTGAAAATGTTATCCACAATAAATGAAATACTCGACCTTCAAATGTGTGTTTATGGACAATAAACACCAGCAAGGTAGCAGTCTCGAATTATTCGACAGATCTGCCCACAATAAACAAACACACTCGACTGCCCTCGCAGTTTCCACAAAAGAATAATGGACGCCAAGTGGTTTTGCGAGCATTTTGCCCCGCCTAATGTTGGCCTCAATGACAAGGACATCAAGATCCCTGACAACAGCACTCTCTGGTATTCTGGGCCCGGTTGTGGAGCCCTGTGTTCACGTCACGGACCAATGATCTCATCATTTCTCCGCCAGACGACTTCATTGCATAATTGACCATCAGGGGGTTACAGAGTTCAGCTGACGGAAATGGCTTTTTAACGGAGTTCTTGTAGTCACTTTCATAGAGCTTGTTCAACCAAGTGGGGACAACTGTTTGTATGTTTCCCGTGGCTGTGAGTTTGGGTGAAAAATGGGAGCCGTGGGGAAAAAGGGGGGGGGGGGGTGTCGGGGGTGTGTGAGGGGTAAACATATTCTTTTTCAAATTCTCCCTTCCTTTTCTGGCTTTCAGGGCCAGGTTTTGAAGAGGCATCGATCAGATCCTTGGTATGTGCTACGCAGTTACTGGTATTTACGGCCTTGGGAATTCCATCTATCCATCGATTGCGTCGTCGACCTCTGGCTCTGCTTCAGTCATGTCGTAAATGGAAGGGCTCTCTGTAGTGGATTATCTGTCGGTAGTTTTGACACGTTCGAACCATTTAGGAAAAGTAAACTGAAAGTAAACTCCCCAGATAAAGCTATCCACGGCCCACACATAAAGCTATCCACTGACTTTTCATTCCACACATAAATGATAAAGCTATCCACTGACATTTCATTCCGTACATAAATGATAAAGCTATCCACTGACATTTCATTCCATACATAAAGCTATCTACTCTGCGCAGTTTACTTCTACTCGACGCTATCTACTGGCTCTACCTACTCGGCGCTATCTACTCGGCGCTATCTACTCTGCGCTATCTACTCGGCGCTATCTACTCGGCTCTATCTACTCGGCTCTAAATACTCGGCGCTGTTTACTCGGCTCTATCTACTCGGCTCTATCTACTCGGCTCTATCTACTCGGCGCCATCTACTTGGCTCTATCTACTCGGCTCTGTTTTCTCGGCGCTATCTACTCGGCGCTATCTAGTCGGCGCTATCTACTCGGCGCTGTCTACTCAGCGATATCTATTTGGCTTTATCTACTCGGCGCTGTTTACTCGGCGCTATCTACTCGGCGCTATCTACTCGGCTCTATCTACTCGGTCTATCTACTCGGCGCTGTTTACTCGGCGCTATCTACTCGGCGCTATCTACTCGGCGCTATCTACTCGGTCTATCTACTCGGCGCTATCTACTCGGCGCTATCTACTCGGCGCTGTTTACTCGGCGCTATCTACTCGGCTCTATCTACTCGGCGCTATCTACTCGGCGCTATCTACTCGGCGCTATCTACTCGGCGCTGTTTACTCGGCGCTATCTACTTGGCGCTATCTACTTGGCGCTATCTACTCGGCTCTATCTACTCGGCGCTATCTACTCGGCTACTCGACGTCAGGTGACAGTTCCCATGTGTGTCCGGTCTCAGGTTCGAGCCGGGGAATGACAGAAAAGCCACACAGTCCCCAAATTTAAAACCCAAATAGATGGTGTACGTGGCACAGCGGCTAAAGGACTTCGATGCTGGCGACACTGAGCCAGATGAGCCATGCTTGAGTGCTGCTAGTATTTAGTTCCAGTTTGTCTCCTTAAACAAACTAGGTCACGTTCTATTATTAACTTTTTTGGACTAGTCCTCTGTCTGGAATGGGGGGGGGGGGGGAGGGGGAGGGGGGGGGGTTACGGGTGTGCCGATATTTTGTTTGCTTTCTGGCTTGTCTTGCATTTACAAAGAATGCCTGTGACATAGGTTGCAGCACTTGCTAAAGGTGTTGTATATTAAACCTAGTTTCTAAATGTTTTGATAGTGTAAAAAGAGCTGGCGTGTTCAAATATTAAACACGCGATATCAACGGCATTGCTGTACACTCCCGTAGCAGTGTGCGAGGGTCGGGTGACTCAAGGTCGACCAATCAGATGTGAGCTAGTGTGTATATGGGGGCGGGGGGGGGGGGGGACTTTCGTGGAACTAACCCTTCTGGTTCAGAAAAAAAAACTTATCTCCTGACTCTACAAAGTACTAATCGTAAAATTTGCCTAGAAAAATTACAACCGCCAAAACATGTTATTGTTGGTTCTGCGACGTCATGCAAAGGATACGTAACTGGCTAACTAGCTGACTATACTACAAGGACACCAGTTATCCACCAACTAACCGGGATCCAACCATGACAGGACTGTCTAGGATCGACCCACGCCAACAGTAGGGATCCCGTCCCGTGTGGTGGAGAACCTGACCCCGTCACTCTCAGCTGTATCGACTCGCAATATTTCTCGGCACACAGGCCGCTCTGTGATCATCGGTTCGCATCCGTGCTCACGTGGGATCTAGCCTGTTTCTCACTGACATAATTACTGGAGCGAGTCCAAACACAAACCCTATAGATCAGCTTCAGCTGCACGACCAGCGGCCTGCAGACTCCACACGGTCCCTGTGGTGTTGGAGGCAGGGATTTGTTTTTTAACAAACACTGGCCCGGCTCTCTAGCGTAGTTGGCTAAACCGGATTGCGCGGTGACCGGGTGATGAACTTCATGTGTTCCGGGTTCACTCCCGGGGTTAGGCAGGAAAGCCACATTTCTCACAGATTAACGGTATTAACAATGGAATCAAGGCCGAAAGGTTGCGATATCCATAATACTGAGCCTAAGGGTTAACAACTTCTGGATACTAAAACAAACAAACAAACACTGACTTCATATAAGGGAGTGCGCCAGCTCGACTTCACCTCTTATCTCGACTGCTGGAAGTGTCTATCAGTACCCTGTGACTTTATTTTTCACACAGTAAATGGACGGGGATTCTTCGTGGCGGAGCGGCTAGACGCTCGCCTATGGATCGAAAGATCGTGGGTTCAGGTTCTGAAGGAGCCGGACACCCCCCCCCCCCTCCCCCTTTCCAGAAAAAATGACCTTGGTTCCCAGATCGACCCAGCCTTGAGTGGGTAACAGGTACAGTTCTGGGAAGTAAAGACAGCCGGCGTGATGCAGATCACATTACCCACTGAGGGCCGATTGCTATATAAAATATATGTCTAGCCCTATATGCCCAATACGCCCAAAGGCGCGGAAAAGGATCTTTAGCTTTTTATTTTACAGTAAGAGGACAAATAGTTTATAGAATGGTTGGTGATGTCAGTAGTGACGGTTATGGAAAAGTCCAGACGAGTAGTTAACCAGGTGACAACATGTACCATCAGTGTGAGGACTCTTTGCTGCCTGTTGTTAAGAGAGATGGAGCCAATATGGGCTTGCCCGAATGTTGTGACGTCAAATCTCTTTCTCTTGATGATTCAGAATTCTGGAAATCATATTTTTTGCGAAATCCTTTCATTCATTCCCTGCGACTTTCTTTCTTGCTTTCTTTCCAAATTCTTTACTGCGAGCCGATCAATCCCCACTTCTTCAGCTATTGAAGGATGTCAATAGAAAACATCTAGATGTCCACAGTAACAACTTTATCAGCCATTGAAGGATGTCAATAGAAAACATCTACATGTCGACAGTAACAACTTTATCAGCCATTGAAGGATGTCAATAGAAAACATCTACATGTCCACAGTAACAACTTTATCAGCCATTGAAGGATGTCAATTGAAAACATCTAGATGTCGACAGTAACAATTTTATCAGCCATTGAAGGATGTCAATAGAAAACATCTACATGTCCACAGTAACAACTTTATCAGCCATTGAAGGATGTCAATAGAAAACATCTACATGTCGACAGTAACAACTTTATCGGCCATTGAAGGATGTCAATAGAAAACATCTACATGTCGACAGTAACAACTTTATCGGCCATTGAAGGATGTCAATAGAAAACATCTACATGTCGACAGTAACAACTTTATCGGCCATTGAAGGATGTCAATAGATAACATCTACATGTCGACAGTAACAACTTTATCAGCCATTGAAGGATGTCAATAGAAAACATCTAGATGTCGACAGTAACAACTTTATCAGCCATTGAAGGATGTCAATAGAAAACATCTACATGTCGACAGTAACAACTTTATCAGAAAGAAAGCAGACGAAATCTTCTTCTTTTTCTTAGCATCCGTCATCTGTAAACTCATGGTCACAGTTTTCTGCTTGTTGGTCAACCTCTGGACTTTAGTCTCATTCCAGATCTTGAGTTTTGTGTGCACACCCGTTTTACATATCTGGCTTACTTGAATGTAACCGGTTGGTTCTTCAGTCTCATGTAGATGCACCCCAACTTCGAAGAAAACGCCCGAAAGGGTCGCCTATTACCACATACCTGTAGGGGACAGTGGGTCTGTTACTCTTTCCCACAGGGGGTCCCTAAAACCCACACGGGGAACAGTAACATAAAAGCTACAATGAGAAAACAAGAGAACACAGGCTATCGAGGGAATTAGAGCAGAAAACGGAGAAACAACGGAAACAAATTTGGCCATAAATATTTCTAGAAGCAAAAAACAACAAACAGAGAGAGGGAGGAGATCAAGAACATTGCCTCTCCCGCAGGGGAAAACAGGAGAAAAATAACCACATGTGATTGGGTTAATCAAGAACATTCATGGACTACAAAACAGCCAGCTCAAATGGCATCCGTCTACTGGCGGTAAACAGTTGCACATGTATGGAATGTATCTAACCTACTCCAGTCAGCTTAACCTTGTGGACGCCCCAGTTGGGCTCCCGTACGTGTTCACTCTGACAGCACCACACGGCAATAGGTTGTGCATTGCTGACATAAGACTAGCCCGCCTGCTGAACCAGTGAATATCTTTTACGATATTAAGGACACAATGCGGTCTTTTTTTTTTTTAACCCCATACCCCATCTCGAGATTTCGTAAGAAGTTCCTGGGAAGGTCTAAAAATGATAAAATTGATAGGGTCTGAAATGGACAACGACTAATACTAACCCACCCTCAGCCCCCCTCCCCCACCTCTCTATAATATTGGACTTTCCCTGGAATTCCTCCACAAAATCTCGGAGTCGCCGAGATGTGGTGAACAAAAAGAATAGTATCCACTAAACAGGAGTAAATATTGGGAAGCAAAACACTCGTCTCCCCTACTACCACCCCGCCCCTTCCCCCCGCCCCACCCTTAAAAAAATAAGTGGCGTAAACTTCCGACAATACGACTTCCGGAACAGGCAACATCCGCTAAAATGGCCGACAACGGTTTCACCAATAAAAAACGAGCTATCAAATATAGATGTCAGTGGTGTTTCACGAAAACAGATACAGCCGGGACACTCGAGAGGTTGTTTCTCTACTCTGTAGGATTAACCACACGCCCACCGCGGGGATAAATCCTAGAGCTGAAACCAAGATGATTGCGCTACCGGCTGGCCCTGAGATTTGGCAGATAAGGCTCCCAGAGTTTGAACTCTTGTTTCGCCGGAGATAAGATTTTCCCGTCGCCTCGGCTTGATTGCCAAATAATACGTTGACCTTGACCTTCGACATCAAGAAGCGGGAGTCTGGTCGTGAGTGCTGGGGCGGAAGATGACGTGGATGAGCTCTCGCGCAAGCCTCCACGACCATTGACCAATAAACGAGAGATTAGATGAAGTGTCCCGTGGGGTAAACATTGGTACAGTAAACATACAGCTGGATCTCTCAGGGATCTTCTGTCATGGGCGACGTCAACGGCCGAACAGAATAAGATCACAACTTTACTATCCGCTGAGACTTGCTAGTCTACAGAAGCCCGGCTATCAGCCGTGGTAGTGTAAAGTTCAAATCTAGGTATCGTGAGGGGGCCGCAGTGGTGTAGTTGCTAGACACTCGCATACGGCTTGGATGGTTGATTGTTCAATTCCTAACGGGACCAAATTTTTTTGGTTCTCCAATCATGACCTTTGCTCCCAGATTGAACTAGCGTTGAAGTGGGTATCAGGTGAATTGCTGGGAAGTAAAGGTGGCCGATGTGGTGTTGATCATACAACCCACTGAGTGCCTACTGGTTTGTAAAGTTTCGGTCTAGCCCTATATGCCCAATATGTCTGAAGGACTAGGCTCGAAAGCATATACGCAAGGCAAGACTAGGGGTCAGTAAACTATACATGGTAACAAAACAATTCTACACAGCTGACTAATGACAAATAAACCAACAAACAGCAATGTGAGTATGAACAGAAAAAAATAAAGAAATAAAACAATTAGATAATACTTCTTTCTTCTTATTGTTCTTCTTTCAAAATGTAACTGCGTTGTACCCGTTTACAGCATGGCTGCGATATTTGAGCCTTTCGACCGACACATTCGACTTCTGCAGACATTTGGTGACCTGTTAGCTTTCCTGGTAATATATAATACAACACCCCCCCCCTCCCCAGTGTGGGTTTCTGGGACAAATTTTAGAGGGGGGGGGGGAATAATAGACCCACTGCCCCCTAACAAGCATGTCGTAAAAGGCGACCAGTTAGTGCTGTTTGCTTCAAAGAAGAAGTGCATCTGTCTGACAGGCGAGGGACAAACAGTGTAAATAAAATAAACCAGATCTATACAACATCTGCGCAGGCACAACTTAAAATCTGCGACAAGCCTACACTCCAGAGGTGGACGAACAACCAGAACATTTCGACCGAGTGTATAACTAATGGGGACCCCGACTAGAGCTCGCATGCGAATCAGAAGGTCGTGGGTTCGCTCCCTGGCAGAGCAGGACTTTCCTTCTTTACAATGACCTGTCATCTCAGGTCGACCCATCTTTGTGCGGGTACCGGGTGCAGTCCCGGGAAGTAGAGGCGGCCGGTGTGATGCTGACCACATTACACATATTGTTCCTTCTTCTTCTTTATGTTCACCAGCTGTACACTCTGGCGTAAAGTTCTGGTTGTTCGTCCACTTCTGGACTGCAGTCATGCTCCAGAACCTGAGTGTTGCATGTGCATCAGTTTTACAGATCTGATTCAATTGAATGCAGACTGCTGGTTCCTTGCCTCTCAGGCAGATGCACTCCGACTTCAAAGGAAGCTCCCCAGTTAGTCGACTCTTACGACATGCTATTGGGGAGGCAGTGGGTCTATTCTTGTTTTCCCCACAATAGGGCCCCGGAACCCACACGGGGGACATATTGTTCCGTATGGTCTAACATAAATAAAGGTCTAGCCCTATACGCCCTATACACCTAAAGGAGTAGACAAGGGACCTTAACTTTACTTACAGCTGGTGAACCCTGGGAGAAGAATGACAGTCTACAAAACAACAAAAGTATGCAACTGTCCTAAGGTACAGAAACTAAGAAAAAATGCAACTGAACAAATGAATAGAACACGGCCGAAGAATGCAGTCCCGGGAAGGCTTGCACCCAACTGAACAACCCAGCTGACCATTGTTATTACAGGCTTGTCAGTTCTGATTGACCTGATCAAAGGTCACCCGCGGCCTGGGTCGGCAGAATCGGCAGATAGATCTGGCAGATAACCGGCTATGTGCAGACCAGTGGTCGCCACTGTCCGGGTGTGAGCAGGAGCACCGACGCTGTATCCATTCCCTGCACCCTCCTCTCTCTCTCCTCTCTCTCTCTCTCTCTCTCTCTCTCTCTCTCCCTCTCTCTCTCTCTCTCTCTCTCTCTTAATACAGAGAAAAGAAAAACGATAGTGGGGATCCGCATAACACCACATGATAACATCCGACATTTAATGGATAGCCTAAATCTGTCGTTTTCTCTCTCACCTATCCTCTCTCTCTCTCTCTCTCTCTCTCTCTCTCTCTCTCTCTCTCTCTCTCTCTCTCTCTCTCTCTCTCAATACAAAGAAACACAAAAGAAGAACGTCAAAGGAGATACCTAAAACACCCCATTACAACACTGTTTACTTGGCAGCCTACAGCTCTCACTTTCTCTCTCCTTCTATCTCTCCTTCTCTCTCTCTGTCTTTCCCTGTCTCTTTCTCCCTGTGTCTATGTGTGGTGTATGTGTCTTTCTCTATCTTTCTCTTTGTCCCCTCCCCTTTTCTCTCTTTATTCCCCTATATATATATATATATATATATATATATATATATATATATATATATATATATATATAATATATATATATATATAATATATATATATATATATATATAATATATATATATATATATATATATATATATATATATATATATATATATATATGCTTTCTCTCCCTCTCTCTCTCTCTCTCTCTCTCTCTCTCTCTCTCTCTCTCTCTCTCTCTCAGGACAGAGAAACACAACAAAAGACAAACGACAGAGTCGACTGCTACGAACAGGCCCCATGACACCACCAACATGTACACATGTACCGAACAGCCAACAGTGTGATGTCGTTCTTATAGATGACCGGATGTGGCCTGGCAGACAGGGGGAGATAACTACCACACACAAGGGGCCATAATTAATAATCGAACAGTTGAAGAATATCTCCACCAGGGTAAGTCTACCACAGCGCAAACGGGAGGGAAACTGTGTGTGTGTGTGTGTGTGTGTGTGTGTGTGTGTGTGTGTGTGTGTGTATGGGGGGGGGGGAGAGGGTCGGCTGTTGGCAATAAGGACATATGGGAACACACGAGCACGATCTGAGAGCACCAAATGGCTCCAGCTGCCATGTGAAAATATGCTGTTTGTTTACTAATGTCTAGTAAACAGATATGGGCGGGGATTCAAAGTCTTCTATGTGATTTTCTGGGTGGATGGGTGGGTGGATAAGCAACAAGCAGTGACAAATTCGTGTGTGTGTAAAAGAGACACATGGAAAGATATAGGGAGAAAGAGAGCGAGGGCAGACGTAAGTACTTTATGGCGATACATACAAAGCAGTCTACTGACAGTCTGCACACGTATTCAGATCGTAGTTTTTCGGCAGTCTAGACTGCTAGCTCCTATTTCTAAATCTTAGTAATTGACTATTTCTGATGCAGCGATTCGATTTGCTAAATAATCCCTGTTGTTTGCGTCATATCTGAGATTGTCCTTCTGTCTCGCGCGTGATTGGTTGCTGGTGTTTATTGTGATAAGTTTCGTCTACACTGGGTGGTGTCACACATGGATGTTGAGAAGATGTTCCACACTCGGGTGTTGAGCAGGCGTTCCACACTGGGGTGTTGAGTAGATGTTCCACACTGGGGTGTTGAGCAGGCGTTCCACACTGGGGTGTTGAGTAGATGTTTCACACTGGGGTGTTGAGTAGATGTTTCACACTGGGATGTTGAGTAGATGTTTCACACTGGGGTGTTGAGTAGATATTTCACACTGGGGTGTTGAGTAGATGTTCCACACTGGGGTGATGAGTAGATGTTCCACACTGAGGTGATGAGTAGATGTTCCACACTGAGGTGATGAGTAGATGTTCCACACTGGGGTGATGAGTAGATGTTCCACACTGGGGTGATGAGTAGATGTTCCACACTGAGGTGATGAGTAGATGTTCCACACTGGGGTGATGAGTAGATGTTCCACACTGAGGTGATGAGTAGATGTTCCACACTGGGGTGTTGAGTAGATGTTCCACACTGAGGTGATGAGTAGATGTTCCACACTGAGGTGATGAGTAGATGTTCCACACTGAGGTGATGAGTAGATGTTCCACACTGAGGTGATGAGTAGATGTTCCACACTGGGGTGATGAGTAGATGTTCCACACTGGGGTGATGAGTAGATGTTCCACACTGGGGTGATGAGTAGATGTTCCACACTGAGGTGATGAGTAGATGTTCCACACTGGGGTGATGAGTAGATGTTCCACACTGAGGTGATGAGTAGATGTTCCACACTGGGGTGTTGAGTAGATGTTCCACACTGAGGTGATGAGTAGATGTTCCACACTGAGGTGATGAGTAGATGTTCCACACTGAGGTGATGAGTAGATGTTCCACACTGAGGTGATGAGTAGATGTTCCACACTGAGGTGATGAGTAGATGTTCCACACTGGGGTGTTGAGTAGATGTTCCACACTGGGGTGATATGTAGATTTTCCACACTGGGGTGTTGAGTAGGTGTTCCACACTGAGGTGATATGTAGATTTTCCACACTGGGGTGTTGAGTAGGTGTTCCACACTGGGGTGTTGAGTAGATGTTCCACACTGGGGTGATATGTAGATTTTCCACACTGGGGTGTTGAGTAGGTGTTCCACACTGGGGTGATATGTAGATTTTCCACACTGGGGTGTTGAGTAGGTGTTCCACACTGGGGTGATATGTAGATTTTCCACACTGGGGTGTTGAGTAGGTGTTCCACACTGGGGTGTTGAGTAGATGTTCCACACTGGGGTGATATGTAGATTTTCCACACTGGGGTGTTGAGTAGGTGTTCCAC
The DNA here is from genome assembly GCA_905116865.2 of Candidula unifasciata. NCBI lineage: Eukaryota > Metazoa > Mollusca > Gastropoda > Stylommatophora > Geomitridae > Candidula > Candidula unifasciata. The sequence continues at coordinate 1,219,231 of CAJHNH020000335.1, read as the reverse complement.
ACTGGGGTGATATGTAGATTTTCCACACTGGGGTGATATGTAGATTTTCCACACTGGGGTGTTGAGTAGATGTTCCACACTGGGGTGATATGTAGATTTTCCACACTGGGGTGTTGAGTAGATGTTCCACACTGGGGTGTTGAGTAGATGTTCCACACTGGGTGTTTCACACTAAGGTGTTGAGTAGGTGTTTCACACTAAGGTGTACAATGTTGTGTATGTGTTCCAAACTAATGTGTAGAGTAGATGTTCCACACTGTGGCGTTGAGTAGATGTCCAACACCGGGTGGGGGGGGGGGGGGTTGAAAAAATGTTCCACACTGGGGTGTTGAGTAGATGTTCCAAACTAGGGTGAACAATGTTGAGTAGATGTTTCCCACTGTGCTGTTGAGAAGATGTTATACACTGGGCTGTTGAGTAAATGTTCCACACTGGGGTATTGAGTAGGTGTTCCACACTAGGGTGTTGAGTAGGTGTTCCACACTAGGTTGTACAATGTTGAGTAGGCGTTCACACTAGGGTGTTGAGTAGATGTTTCACACTGGGCTGTACAATGTTGAGTAGATGTTTTAAACTGAACGAAGAGGTCTGAATTGATGAGAACACTTATTTCCTTTCTTCGTTCGCTCCTAGAAGAGCTATTGGCACGCTGTGTGGGGAAGTACAGTTCGGATGTGATATTTGCACCCCTCGGTTCAACACATTCGATGTCATCGAGACGTTAATTAGTTGCCTCTTACGACATGCTTAAGTGAATATATTTTTCGTAATGCTATCGTGAAGCAGAAAGACTGCCAACCTTACAGAAATGTGACCCGGGACTGCTAGCACATGATTTGATAGAGCACCCTTCTAGGGAAAGACTGAATGAAACCAGAGCATTGTCCTCGAGACCTGCTCTAATCTCCACATCGTTGCCCTGTCAGTGCAAGCGGGTGCGCGCGTGTGTGTGTCTATGTTTGTGCAGAATCCCTTCCCAGATATGTAACTGAAAACTACCGGGCACGTGCTGTTCCTTCTGCAAATACCTGCTTGATCAGGTGTCCAGTCTGGAGGGGAGCAAGGTCTCCTGAGATACCCACATCAAAGCACACACCCAGGGATTCTTTGAGCAGACATCTTCCAGGGGGAGGTTAGGATAATAGCCGGAAGTTACAACAAACAATAACACGCCGTCGGCAAGTCAGTAAATATCACAAAACTATGTTGTGCTGAGCGTGTCGGAGCGCCAGCGGCGATCCCAGAGATATTATATCCCCCAGAAGTTAATGCTGATAAGGCGTGTTTGTGCCGTCCTCGTGGTTGTTTGTTTGTTTATTTGTCATTCCGGATGCAATAAATCACACAAACAGCATACAGTAAAAAACAACAATTTATGGATTGGAAAAGCGAGAAGGGAGGGAGAAGGAGAGATATAGGGTGTGTGTGTGTGTGTGTGTGTGTGTGTAAGTGTGTGTATGTGTGTGTGTGGGCGTAAGTGTACGTGAGTGTGCATCTCCATGTGTGTATGAGTGTGTGTGTGTGTGTGTGTGTGGGTGGGTGGATATATGCGTAAGATTGTAAGTGTAATTTTGTGTGTCAGTGTAACTGTGTGAGTGCTAGTCGATGTGAGTGTAAGTGTGTGAGTGCTAGTCGGTGTAAATGTAAGTGTGTAAGTACTAGTCAGTGTGAGTGCAAGTGTGTGAGTGCTAGTCGGTGTGAGTGTAAGCGTGTGAGTGCTAGCCGGTGTGAGTGTAAATGTGTAAGTAATAGTCAGTGTGAGTGTGTGAGAGCTAGTCGGTGGGAGTGAGTATGTGAGTGCTAGTCGGTGGGAGTGTACGTTTGTGAGTGCTAGTCGGTTTGAGTGTGTGTGAGTGCTAGTCGATGTGAGTGTAAGTGTGTGAGTGCTAGTCGGTGTGTGTGTGTAAATGTGTGAGAGCTAGTCGGTGTGAGTGTGTGTGTGAGTTTTAGTCCGTGGGAGTGTAAGTGTGTGCGTGCTAGTCGGTGCGAGTGTAAGTGTGTGAGTGCTAGTAGGTGGGAGTATAAGTGTGTGTTCTAGTCGGTGTGAGTGTAAATATGTGAGTGCCAGTCGGTGTGAGTGTAAGTGTGTGAGTGCTAGTTTGTGTGTGTGAGTGTGTGATTGCTAGTCTCTGTGAGTGCAACTGTGTGCGTGCGCAAGTGTGTCTGATAGTCTGTGTGAGTATAAGCATGTGTGTGTTTGTGTTAATATAGACGTGTGTAAGAGTGGGCACTAGTTTACGTGGGGTGCGTGCGACTATCTGTGTGTGAGTGCTAGTCTGTGTGCGTGTAAGTGTGTTCGTGCGCAGGTGTAAGTGTGCGTAAGATAGTCTGTGTAAGTATGTGAATATAAGTGTGTGTGTGTGTGTCAGTGTGAGTATACATGTGTATAAGTGTGTACGTGGATGAACTTTAGTGTACATCTCATTTATGTGCATGTGAATGTCTGTGTGTGTCTGTGAATCTTATCGTCTGTATGAGTGTAAGTGTTCGCGTGTGCATGCTTCACTCACCAGTCTGCGCTTGGGTTTGATCAGCGGCCGGTTGGAACCGTTCATCTTGTGGTAGAGGCCGCAAGCGTTACACAGGTAGTGTCCTGTGCCATCCCTCCTCCACAGCGGCGTCGAGGTTGCCCCACAGTTGACACACTCACGACCTTCTGGGGACACAAGGAGAAGCGTGAGATCACAGCCATAACATTCTAGGGTTGTCCCATTATATATATAATGAACAAACAGACAATGCATTGATCGGCACTCATAGAAGATGATAGATAGAAGGATACACTAAACAGTATACACATCATTATGCTATAGCCACCGTGCCGGGAATCGAACATGTCATCTCCAAATGGCGTGTGCGCCTCGCTATTGAAACACGGGTACTGAGATACATGACCAACTAGGTATTCAGTGTTAGACATTCATTTGTTCTAACTACAGACAGACAAACAGACAGACAGAAAATCGACAAACAGACATACACACGCCCACAGACAGAGGAAAAGAATGTAAGACAGACAGGCATAGATAAACAGACACACGAAGACAGGCAGAGGGGAAAAGACATATATAGACAGAAATACAGAGAGATCGGTAGGAAATACACGGACTGACTGAAGGACAGACAGACAGACAGACAGACAGGTTAGGGCTATATGTAGTTTCGGACTTCATCAAGTCTAAATACGGCCCTGCATGCAGAAGAATAGCTGTTAAACTATATGTGGTGAGTGACCTGATGCCTTGCCACTGCGTGAATACAAAGTGTAGCACTCACCGCTGAGTCTAAGATTACTTCAAACATGAGGTACAGCCTTGATCGATAATGTCGCCAGCGTGAGTACAGCTACATATGAAAAGCATGAGCGCCGACCCGATAACACAGGCTTTGATCTAGGCAAACAAAATCAACACGACTACACACATGACTTAAAACGCGCGAGCAGAGTCGAACATAACCTGCTCCACTTTAGACCGGAAATAGTTGCGCACTCTCTCGGAAGACGGAAACAGTTGACGACAGGAATCCTGGTCTCGATGGACGGCGGAGAACAGTGTCGCCATCTGACTGTTGACGACGGTTTCCCATTGGTCGAGATGTCATCTAACATCCACCAAGTCCTTGACAATCTGGAGCATGGGGTGCTCATTCGTGCTCTCACTTACCGGATCTGTTTTCAGCATCGTTCAGTGCCCACTTGAGTCAGCCATGTCTAAAATAGATGACCCACTTAGGCCGTTCACGTAAGTGTGTTTTGGACCGTCACAGCAAGTTCAGGCGTTATATGTTGACCAAGCTGCCGATGATAGGCGATCGGATGAGGAAACAGATTTGAACTTTATAACACTGCAAGTGTTATATGGCTGTTTTATCAAGATGGCCCGGCGACTTACTGGTGGAGGTACAAGTTTCTAAGGATTCTTTGAGCTAGCCTGGGAACCGAGGCTAGTCCAGTGACACGATGCTAGGGCCTATAGTGTGAGACGAGCTGTTTGTGTCCTACTGTAGTAGAGTTTCTGAATATTTCAATTAGTGGCTATAGCTGTAACTGAAAATTACTGAACCAAGTGATCTACCATGGTGCATTCAGCACTGCCGCTGGTTGCGGGAGATGAGGCTGCTCTCGGGAAACCACAAGGGCCGCCAGAGTGACAAGTCAGCGGGTGCATACGTTTGTGAGGCAGAGGACGCGGTTTAGGTTCAAACAACTGATCAACATCATGCCACAGGGGTGTGTACACATATAGGTGTTCCGCTCTATATCTAACTCTAGCTGAGTGTGAAGAATTTCAGCCTAATGCACGAACTCAGTGGCACCAGCGAGGATCCTAAAAATGCTTTAAGTAGATTTTTAATTCCAAATTTTACCCGAATAGCGCCTTAAGTGCGCCATTATAGGACAATGGTGATAGAGGGCGCGGGTAATAGAGGACATGGGTGATAGAGGACACGGTTAATAGAGGACACGGTTGACAGAGGCTAGGGGTGATAGAGGACATGGGTGATTTCCAACTGCCAAGTTATTTTATTTAAGTGCGCAGCAATACACACGGGCGCCTGATATCACTACCCAGAGACCAGGGGAAATTCCTAGAAGTCCACGTGAAAAAATCCCAGCCTTCACCAGGGCTTGAACCCGGGACCTCAAGCACTCGAGGCTGACTCCATACCCCGAACGAGTATAAGTAGACCCATATGACAGGGGCGATAGAGGACATAGGTGATAGAGGACAGGGGTGATAGAGGACACGGTTGATAGAGGACATGGGTGATAGAGGACATAGGTGATAGAGAACACGGGTGATATAGGACACGGGGGATAAAGGACACGGTTGATAGAGGACATGGGTGATAGAGGACATATGTCATAGAGGACAGGGGTGATATAGAACATAGGTGATAGAGGACACGGGTGATAGAGGAGATGGGTGATAGAGGACACGGTTGACAGAGGACACGGTTGACAGAGGCTAGAAGTGATAGAGGACACGTGTGATAGAGGGAAATGGTGATAGAGGACACGGGTGATAGGGGGAAATTGTTATAGAGGACGTGGGTAACATAGAACATGGGTGATAGAGTACATGGGTGACAGAGGGCACGGGTGATAGAGGATACGGTTGATAGAGGACACACTTAATAGGGGACACGGGTGATGGAGAACATGGGTGGTAGAGGACACGAGTGATAGAGGACATAGGTGATAGAGGACATAGGTGATCGAGGACAGGGGTGATAGAGGACACGGCTGATAGAGGACATGGGTGATAGAGGACATGTGATAGAGGACACGGCTGATAGAGGACATGGGTGATAGAGGACATAGGTGATAGAGGACATAGGTGATAGAGGACATAGGTGATAGAGGAAATGGGTGATAGAGGACATAGGTGATAGAGAACACGGGAAATAGAGGACACGGTTGATAGAGGACATGGGTGATAGAGGACATAGGTGATAGAGGACATAGGTGATATAGAACACAATTGATAGAGGACACGGTTGATAGAGGACATGGGTGACAGAGGACATAGGTGATAGAGGACAGGGATGATATAGGACAATGGTGATAGAGGGCGCGGGTAATAGAGGACATGGGTGATAGAGGACACGGTTAATAGAGGACACGGTTGACAGAGGCTAGGGGTGATAGAGGACATGGGTGATAGAGTATACGGTTGATAGAGAACAAAGTTAATAGGGGACACGGGTGATAGAGGACAAGGTTGATATAGGACACGGTTAATAGAGGACACATGTGATTTAGAACACAGTTGATAGAGGACACGGTTGATAGAGGACACGGTTGATAGAGGACATGGTGATAAAGGACACAGGTGTTAGAGGGAAATGGTGGTAGAGGACACGGGTAATGGAGGGAAATAGTGATAGAGGACACAGGTGATAGAAGGCACGGGTGATAAAGGACACGGGTGATAGAGGACGGGGTGATAAAGGACACGGGTGATAGAGGACATGGGAGTTAAAGGACATGGGTTATAGAGGACACTACTGATAGAGGACACATGTGATAGAGGACATGGGTGATAGAGGACATGGGAGATAGAGGACACGTATGATAGAGGACGCGGGTGATAGAGGACACGGGTGATTGAGGACGCGGGTGGTAGAGGACAGGGGTGATAGAGGACACGGGTGATTGAGGACGCGGGTGATAGAGGACATGGGTGATTGAGGACGCGGGTGGTAGAGGACAGGGGTGATAGAGGACACGGATGATTGAGGACACGGGTGATTGAGGACGCGGGTGATTGAGGACACGGGTGATTGAGGACGCGGGTGGTAGAGGACAGGGGTGATAGAGGACACGGGTGATTGAGGAAATGGGGGGATAGATGACACGGGTGGTTGAGGAAATGGGGGATAGAGGATACGGGTGGTTGAGGATACGCTAATTAAAGATAGGGGTGATGGATGACGGGAAAACAGAGGACTAAAAATCAGTTAAAGTCATATTGGTCTGAATTCCATACAGTACACAATTTAGAGTACAACAAAAGTTAGTCATTTACTGGCTGCTTATTTGTTTACAGTCTATGTCAGTCATTCCTTGCCTCTTTTATGGAGGGGGGGGGGTGGGGCGGGTTCTTGTAAGACCGTTCCCCTATTATTAAACAGTATTACATTGAACAGCGGCGTCCGTGGCTAAGGCGTTGCGAGTCCGACTCGTAAGCCAGCATACCGCGATCGAAACCCACTGCAGGCTGCGTGGATTTTTGTCGTGGTATGGGACGTCGCAGGTCGACCCAGCCTAAAATGGGTACCAGGATGGGCTGTCCTGGGAAGTAAAGACAGCCGGCGTAATGCTGATCACATTACCCATATGCCCGATGCGCCGAAAGGCGTGAAAAGGGAACTTTACTTTTTTTTATATTTTTTTTATTAAATTGAACAATAACAACGACATGTCCACAGACATAACCAGATGGTCTATGTTCTTGCGACGCTTGTTTCGGACACCGGATAAGGCGCCATATTAAATTATGCAACTGAAAAACAAGAGTCTCCTCGCTCAGGTGCACGGAGATAGATTTCCCGACTCACCTGCACTCTCCTCAAATATTGATAACTTCTCTAGGGCTGTGAGTGGCAGATCTGGCTGACATACTTGGATTCATGCTGTGAGCAGCAATCTGCTTGCTCTAGTGGTCTGCCAAAGACGACGCTGTTTAATGACGGGTTTAATTGTTACACTGTGGGATATGCAGAGCGTGTTAGTGTGGTCCTGGGATGCAACGCTCGTCTCAAATGTGACATCAGTTGCTTAGTAATTGGAGAGCACTGTTCATCACAGCACTCTGGACAGACTCATAGGTGCTCCGATCTCATCAGTAGCTTCGCAAGAGTAAAACGACGGACTACGACCATTCTGTTAATTAATCAGACGCCTGTGCCCTTGGTAATTGTTCGTATCTGGCTACTGCAGGATGCACCCCTATCTCCTTGACTTGACTTGCTTTGCGAAAAAAAATCCTTATGTTCAACCAGCATCAACCCATAGGGGGAGCTTTTGGTTATAATTGTGTCAAAGTGTATGTGCGCTCCATCCTTCCACCTTCTCGTACATTTAAGCAGTTTACCCAGCATTTTCTTGGAACCATACAATCCAAGGGCAAAGGAAACAACACGGGATAGCATTGTGCATTGAACCGTCCCCTATCTTCTGAGTTCATATTTAGTTATTAACAGAAACTGGATCCTGTTCATGTTTCTTGGCCTGTCTACACGCTACGTGACCTTTCATTCATACTTTCTCAGACTCTTCTACGTCGGAGGGGTGTCACGTTGTTTTGCCGAAAGCTATACTACACGACGACATAGATTTCAACGACCCCTAAACGTGTAGAACTGACCCCACCCAAACCCCTATACCCTCAGCCTAAGTCACACGTGAGACTCTTTTCGAACAAAGCAGTACAACGTGACACCCCTCTGACTTAGATCAGACTAAGAAAGTGTGTAGATGGGCCGGGATACGTGAACAGATCCGAGACTGTCCTCTAGTGACTAGTGTGTTGGAGTGTACAGCCACTTCTTGCTCTTTCCTTTTTAACTCCACAGTGTAAGAGTGTCTGCCATTTGATATAGCCTGACACACATACGCACGCATGCACACACACTCACACAGAAAAACATACACACACTTAAGATGTCCGCAAACCAAGCCGACGACACGGTAGGCCGAGTCTTGAGTCCAGTAGTCTCACGACTCAAGTGGTTCAACAGGCTTTCTATGGTGACATTTGTTCGTTTTGTATCGCTCTCTTCCACTGGTATGTGCGTGCGTGTATGTATGTGTGAATATGTAGTTGCTGCGTACGTGTGTATGTTTTTTTTTCCAACCGAGGTCATACGTTGACAGTGTTCACAAAGAACAACTTATCAAGTCTAGACAGATTTATATTTACCCCTTTTCCGTTTCTAACTGTTTAGAAGTACGAATAGTTCATACATTTATTGTTTCGGCGCATTTTATCTACTGAAGAAATGTAAAGCAATGGCAAACTACCGGAAGTGAAACTGCCTTGTAAAACCAAACGTCCTGTAAAGCAGGCTAAACAGCATGAGGCCCTTTGCTAGCACAGCTGGGTTCCGCATAGAAACTATATTCTGCAATAATTTTTGTTAAGTGACTCCAGTTAGTTGTGATGTGTAAGTAAGGCTCTCGCAGCCACATAAATGTGACCCTTATTGTCCTCAGGTGACCTCATTTTGACCTGCCTGCAGTGAAGGAAATAACTTTTAACTTTTTGAGAAAGACCTGGCATTACCACTCTAGCAAAATCTCGTATATTTCCTGGTAATTTATCTATTCAAGAAAGACGGTCTGGCATTAACAAAGTCTCTAGCAAAATCTCGTATATTTTCTGGTAATTTATCTATTCAAGAAAGAAGGTCTGGCATTAACAGAGTCTCTAGCAAAATCTCGTATATTTCTTGATAATTTATCTGTTGCGAAAACAGGATCATCTACCTCGTATTTTTTGCTGAAATCGGGTGTCGAGCTATGTGAATTTCTAGCAACTGAAACATAAAACGCGTAAGCTTCATAGTTAATCTATTCCAGAAATTGAATAATGATATACATATTGTAATAAATTGCCCCAGGTATATCACTGTTAATAATTAATTATTAACCAAAAATGCGAGATGTTTTCACCAATGATGGTTTATCAAACATGCAGACGTATCGTAATTTGACTTTATAAAATATGCAAGCGTCATCCCAATTTATTGTTGTATCAGATGACAAATTTATAATTTACTATGTTCCTGAACGTATCTAATATGCAGCACTATTATTGTTTACGTGTGTGTTTATTATAATTTACATTAAAAAAAAAAAACACACACACAAGAACACAGGCGCGCGCACACACCATTCCCATACATGTAAAACTTTGTCTGTGGATTGCTCAATTGCTCGCGTTGTAATGTTTTTATTATTACCCGAGCTTTAATATATATATATATATATATATATATATATATATATATATATATATATATATATATATATATATATATATATATATATATATATATATATATATATATATATATATAAATATTTTTTTTTTTTGAGCATATAGCTTTGCCAAGTGTGTGAGATCTATCATTAACTGATGTGTCATCGTCCCATCTTCACTAACGGATGTGATCTGTCACTGACTGGTGTGAAATGATTGCATATTAACCAAGAGATATGATACATCACTGACTGATGTGATACTGTGATACTTTCAGCAACGGATGTGATCTGTCATTGACTGATATGAAATTGTCAGAGATTTCCTATTGAAATCATGTCTACAGCTCTATTCCTAAACATTTGAATGAAACGCAACATTATCCATCTATTCCTGATTATTAATATTGCAACATAATCTCTCTATGCCTAAATATTAGAATGTAAAATAATATCTCATTTCCTAAATATTAGAATGCAAAATAATCTCTCTATTCCTAAATATTAGAATGTAAAATAATCTCTCTATTCCTAAATATTATAATGCAAAATAATCTCTCTATTCCTAAATATTAGAATGCAAAATAATCTCTCTATTCCTAAATATTAGAATGTAAAATAATCTCTCTATTCCTAAATATTAGAATGTAAAATAATCTCTCTATTCCTAAATATTAGAATGCAAAATAATCTCTCTATTCCTAAATATTAGAATGTAAAATAATCTCTCTATTCCTAAATATTAGAATGTAAAATAATATCTCTATTCCTAAAAATTAGAATGTAAAACATCTCTATTCCTAAATATTAGAATGTAAAATAATCTCTCTATTCCTAAATATTAGAATGTAAAATAATATCTCTATTCCTAAATATTAGAATGCAAAATAATCTCTCTATTCCTAAATATGAGAATTTAAAATAATCTCCCTATTCCTAAATATTAGAATGTAAAATAATATCTCTATTCCTAAATATTAGAATGTAAAATAATATCTCTATTCCTAAATATTAGACTGAAATAATAATATCAATCTCCTAAATATTAGAATGTAAAATAGTGTTAATAATCTATATATATAAAAATTAATGTTTGTGTGTTTGTTTCACCCCTATAGACTCGGAAACTACTGAACCGATTTAGCTGAAATTTTCAGGATATGTTTGTTGTGATACCGGATTTTGAACTGTCGTGGTTTGAAATTCAACCTGTCACTGTTAGAGATAGGTGACCACAATTTATGCAATAATATACGCAACTAATATTTATAACTTTAGTGATTTCTAATTATAGCCACGTTAGTAATTGCGCATGCGCCGCCGTAGTCAGAACGCAAGGCTTCCGCCATTCGCCGGCGAGTTACGTGCAGCCAACGCCTTCTCTAATACATAGAGTAGGTCTAGGTACAGCAAACAAGACTATCTCTATATTTGCCACAATAACCATATTAAACACGATTTCTATTTTTTTTTTTTTTTCAAACAACCTTCGATTGGGGGGGGGGGGGGGGGGGGGGTGATCAAGGACTATCTCGACGTCGGCGCAGACATTGACTGCGACATTAACTTCATTAACCGTGTTAGACACGTGCCATTTCTATTGTTGTGCCGTTTCGTTAATATATCTGGAGTATCTGTCTACAAGAAAACAATTGCCTGCGGTTTTGAATTGTGTTTTAATCAGGACACAGAAGTAGGGACACACATCTCTAATTGCTAAGTTCTCTTTTCCTATTCGATTAAGTGGCTGCTTGGTCGAATGGTTAGAACACTGGGTTCCTGTGCGGGAGACCTGGGTTCGAATCCGCAGTAGTTAATTTTTTTTTACCCCGGACTAAAATAATATTCTCATCTGCTCTGTCGTGGTGACAGCACTAGCCATGTTGCCTTAAAAAAAGAAAAGAAAAGTAAATGGGTAAACCATTTGATAATTAAATTTGACCATTTCGCATACTTATGATTGCATTATTAAACTTTCCGATTGCATGGTTACGCTGAAATTTTTATAGATTTTCATTTATTTTCATTTAGATTTAGTTATTTCATCTGCGTTGGAATTTTAAGCTGTGCTGTTTACCATGGCGTTCATTTCCTAATTATGGTTTTTTTTTTTTTTTCTGTGTTCATTTGCTTTTCAAGTTTTTATTTTTTTCCTCCTAACTACTTCAATGAGGGAAAGAGTTGTCGGTGAATTTGGGAGCGGGGGGGGGGGGGGGGGGGAACTATTTACTGAGAGAGCTTTAAGTCACAGTAACTGCTTTACCCACTTAAAGTAGCAGCAGTAGTAATAGTTGTGGTTGGGCTGTTACACCATAGTGCTCTCATGTGAAGACCGCCGGTAAGGTTATGGCGTTCTTCTGTCGGCAAGTGAAATTATACATCCTAACCTGACCAGTCTGTGGCGACAGCACTAGCCATGCGGAACCAAATCTTCTGGCTCACGACTCTCTGTCTACTCCGATGGTAACACAGATAGCAGTGACATTATTTTAGTAGTTGTACTGGTACTTGAAGGATGATGTGGTAAATATTACACTAGCCCCATTCACTACCTATTACAATACCTGCTCCCCATTTTAGTCCAGATGGACAGGGATGTCAATGTAAGTTACAGCAACAACAAAATATCGCCAGGTAATGATTTTCAAATATTTCGAAGAGGGAGAAAGCAGTAGTCGGTGGAAGAGGGGAGGGGAGGGGGGGGGGGTAATGAAATAAATTTGATAAGGGGAAGGGTAGTAGGTGGATTTAGTTGGGGGTGGGGGGTGGTGGGGTGGGGATCAAAGACTATCTCTATATCTGAGCAGACAATGATTGTATTAGACACGTGCGATTTCTATTTTCTTTCATTTCCATTTAGCCAAACTATGCAACAGCAACGCGTGGCCGGGTACAGCTAGTGTTACATATATTTGAGTGTTATTGTCACATATGTGTGTGTTAATGTTACATATATTTGAGTGTTATTGTCACATGTTTGTGTGCTAATGTCACTCTGTTCCTAAAAATTGAAATTTAATAAAATATCTTTGCTCCTAAATATTACTATGTAAAATAATATCTCTATTCCTAAATATTAGAATGTAAAATAATATCTCTCTATTAAAATTGGAATTGATCATAATGTCTTTATTCCTAAATACTGAATGCGTATTAATCTGCATATCCAAAAATATGTGAATGTTTCCTAATCTCAGTATTGTCTGTGATAATGTCACATATATTTGTGTGATAATGTCACATATATTTGTGCGATAATGTCACATATATCTGTGCGATAATGTCACATATATTTGTGTGCGATAATGTCACATATATTTGTGCGATAATGTCACATATATTTGTGTGTGATAATGTCACATATATTTGTGTACGATAATGTCACACATATTTGTGTGCGATAATGTCACATATATTTGTGCGATAATGTCACATATATTTGTGTGTGATAATGTCACATATATTTGTGTGTAATAATGTCACATATATTTGTGTGCGATAATGTCACATATATTTGTGTGCGATAATGTCACATATATTTTTGCGATAATGTTACTTATGTTAATGTGTGATAATGTCACATATATCTGCGTGATAATATCCTATATTTGTATTATAATGTGACATATATTTGTGTGACGATGTCACGTTTGTGTGTGTGTGCTAATGTCAGATAACTTTTGTGTGATATTGTCACATACATTTGTGTGTGCTAATGTCACATCTATATGGGTATGATAATTTCACATGTATTTGCGTGTGATAATGTCAGATATGTACGTGGGATGATATCACATATATTTATATGATACTATTATATAATCAGCGGCGTCCGTGGGTTAGGCGTTGCGAGTCCGACTCGTAGTTCCACGTACTGTGATCGAAACCCACTGCTGGCTGCGTGGATTTTTATCATGGTATGGGGCGTCGCAGGTCGACCCAGCCTAAAATGGGTACCAGGATTGCTGTCCTGGGGAAGTAGAGACGGCCGGCGTAATGCTGATCACATTACCCACCTTGTGCAGATGGTCTGAAAAACTATGGGCGCTCTTCCCATATACTCGATGCGCCTAAGGGCGAGAAAAGGGGTCTTTACTTTTTTTTATTTTTTTTTATTGTATAATCATAGCACCATATGGCTCCAGCTGCCATGTGAAAATATGCTGTTTGTTTACTAATGTCTAGTAAACAGATATGGGCGGGGATTCAAAGTCTTCTATGTAGCTGTGTAAAAGTGTTTTACCGGGTTTAATGATTTCATGTAAAGATTTTATCTTAATGTGTGGTGGCATTATGTGACCGCATTCTGTGCTGTAATGTTGTGTTGATGTTGTCTAATGTTAAAATAATGTTATGTAATGTTGTGATGATGTTGTCTAATGTTGAAATAATGTTATGTAATGTTGTGTTGATGTTGTCTAATGTTGGAATAATGTTATGTAATGTTGCGCTGTTGTTGTCTATTGTTGGAATAATGTTATGTAATGTTGTACTGTTGTTGTCTATTGTTGGAATAATGTTATGTAATGTTGTGCTGTTGTTGTCTATTGTTGGAATAACGTTATGTAATGTTGTGCTGTTGTTGTCTATTGTTGGAATAATGTTATGTAATGTTGTGCTGTTGTTGTCTAATGTTGGAATAATGTTATGTAATGTTGTGCTGTTGTTGTCTAATGTTGGAATAATGTTATGTAATGTTGTGTTGTTGTTGTCTATTGTTGGGAAAATGTAATGTTGTGCTGAGATGCTGTCTAATGTTGTTGGAATGTTGCTCTTACCATAAATTTAAGTGGCGTGGGTGGGGGGGGTGGGGGTGTGGGGATCTTGTAATATACTCGGGGTTGGAGGTAATTTTGTTATATAGTCAGCGGGGTGAGTTATTGAGGGGGTGGGGTGAGGGATGGGGGTCTTGCCATATACTCAACGGGGTAGGGGAGGGGTGGAGGGTCCTTGCCATATACTCAACGGGGTGGGGGATCGGGCTTCTTGTCATATACTCAACGGGGTGAGGGATCGGGGGGGGGGGGGGCTTGTTCTCATATACTCAACGGGGTGAGGATCGATCGGGGGGGGGGGGGGCTTCTTGTCATATACTCAACGTGGTGAGGGATCGGGGGGGGGGGGGGCTTCTTGTCATATACTCAACGGAGTGAGGGATCGAGGGGGGGGGGGGCTTCTTGTCATATATTCAACGGGGTGAGGGATCGGGGGGGGGGGGGGGGGGGGGGGGGCTTCTTGTCATATACTCAACGGGGTGAGGGATCGGGGGAGGGGGCTTTTTGCCATATACTCAACGGGGTGAGGGATCGGGGGGGGGGGGCTTCTTGTCATATATTTAACGGGGTGGGGGATTTGAGGGAGAGGGTCTTGCCATATACTCAACGGGGTAGGCGGGGGGGGGGGGTCTTGCTATATACTCAACGGGGTGTGGGGGATCTTGCTATTTACTCAGCGGGGTCTGGGGGATCTTGCCACATACTCAAGGGGGCCGCGACTTGAAAAAGTTGCAGATTTCTCGTAAAGGTGAATTTATATTTAGTGGTGATGTGTTAATTTTTTTAACGGCGCAGTTATTTCTCAGGACATTTTCTTCTTCTACTGCTCCTCCTCCTTCTTCTTTGCGTTCACCTGCGTAAACTCCGGCGGAAAATACTGGTTGTTTGTTCACTTTTGGGATTTAGTCTTGTTCCCGGACTTTGATTGTAGGTGCGCATCGGATTCACAGATCTGACTTATGTGTACGCAGACTACTGGTTCCTTGCAACTCACTCAGATGCACTCCGGTTTCAAATATACTCCACCTAAATAGTTGCCTCCTACGACATGCTTGTTAGGGAGGCAGTGGGTCTACTCTTTGTTCCCCAATATGGAGTCCCGGCACCCATCTGGAAAACGACGATAATGATGATGAAGACGGCGATGAAATAAAAGATAACTTACCCGTACTTGATCTGGTTTTAGCCCTTGGTCTGTTAGACAACGATGAGGACGAGGATGACGACTTGAACACGCTGCCAGTGTGGAACCCCAGCGCACCACTGCTGTAGTGGTCGCTACCCATGTAAGACGGGTAGGTGGCCACCGGGTGGGCGGTGTGTCCTGACGTGGCGTGGTGCCCATGAGGTGCCAAGAAAGAGGGGATGCCGTCGGTAGTCATGGAGGATTCCAGTTTGAGGGATGAACCAGGAGGCTTGTAGTCCACGAGACTATATCCCTCCCCGCTGTTCATAAGACCACCTACATTAGAAGAACTCGTATTGTTGTTGTTGTTCGTGGAACTGCCACTACCACTATTCACACTGTTGTTGTTGTTGTTGTTACTACTGATGTTGTTATTCGTCTCCGGGGTAACGTCTTTAGGCGGTGTAGGGGGGAAGGAAAAGGATGATGATGTGACGATTGCCGACGACGTGGCGGGATGAACCAGAAGTGACGCATGCGAGCCTGGGTGAGCCAGGGACTTGCTGGGGCCGAATGTTGAGCCCATCCAGCCTGAGTGGGCATGTGGCACCATGGACTTGGTCCGGTCTGGAATCCATGGGTGCAAGGGGCTGTGGAAGTGCGGGGCGCACATTTGGGAGGAGCTGGGCACTGTGGATAGAGATATATGCAGGTGAGAACTGGTTAATTGTGCACACACACACACTGACACAGACAGATAAACACACGGATGTATACACACACACACACACACACACTGAATTAGACAGATAAACACATTGATGTATACACACACAGACACACAAAGCTGATCTGAACACGATTCTTGTTCACAGAACGAAACCATAAAATGTTTGAACAGACAAGCAGTCAGATAGACACAGAGATACAAACAGACAGACAGACAGGCTGGAAGGCAGGCAGACAGACAAACAGACAGACAGACAGGCTGGGAGGCAGGCAGACAGACAGACAGACAAACAGACAGATAGTATGTTGACTGAATTAATAAATACCGAGCAACTGGCTAAAAGAGAAATACATCTGCATTTTTTAAAAGAAAGATACTTTTCTGTAGGATTAACATATCACGGATGTGAATCAAACCGATACCAATCACGGTAGCCCTGTTAAACCGTATAGCCATATAACACAGTTAAAGCGTGGCACGAGATCCACCGCAGTGTAGTGGCTAGACGCTAGCATGCAGAAAGGTGGTGGGTTTAGGTTCCCAGGGTACCGTCATTTTGTGCAAAAATGACCTTGTCTCCCAGGTCGACCCAACCTTGAATAGGTACCAGGTGGTTTCCTTGGAAGTAAAGGCGGCTGGCGTGATGCTGACCATATCAGTCACCAAGGGCCTGAGTGGTCTTGAAATATCGGTCTAGCCCTATGTGCCCAATTTGCCTCAGGGCGCGGAAAAGGGTCCTTGTGTTACTTATATTGGGGTACCACAGAACGGTAACGAAGTAACTGGTAGTTTAATGTGTGCGGACTGAGCCGTTTGACAGCTGCATGACAAGCTAGGTGTTGTAGGGGTCCTTTGGGAGCAAGTAACCAAAGCGGAGTTTTAAATAGATGAATACGGTATGAACAGGATGGTTCAGCGAGGTGTTAGCAGGGAATCTGGTCGACGATCAATACCCAAGGGAAAGGCGAGACGGACCTACATTCAGACTGTTACTAGCACCACTGGAATTGTAACTTTGCACTGGCTACCTGAGAGGCAGTCGAGGTTTCAACTTCGCTGCAACTGGGTTTCCGCATACTTGCTCCGTTCCTGTGCCAGTGCAAACCATATGAAATGTCCCTCATTGTCGCATCTGAACAACTGATAAACAAACAATTAGTCCCGGAGCAATCCAGAAATATGCGCACTCAGTAAATGCAAATGTCAGTTGCTAGACGCGCCAAAGCCAACAGTCGACACCAGCAATGCAGTTTGTCATTGATAGAAGTAGTCGCGCACGTTAAATTGGCTATACAGATTTATTACATAAGGTATTTCACCAACCCACACGTAAACCGGCTGCTGGCCATATTGATTACCACGACATAACCGCTGCACAAATGAAACACAGCTCACATGGCTACACCAAGCACTAAGTTCAGTTGCTTAGGCAGCGAAACCATTCACTGCCGTCCATATGTGCAAACTGCGTTAGCAAAGCGCTGTCGGGTGCAAAAATAACTTCGAAGCTTAACATTCTGCCATGCATAAGCCTACAGTTTAGACAGAAAATTGCTGCTAAAGATGGAGGCAGCGCGGTTATGGGAATACCCCGATGGCTATGCTGTCAGTCCTTTACTCATAGCTCAAAGCAACTAAAATGTGCAGACAAACGGCACACACTTGCAACCGTCACTGTCTATTTATTTTCCTTATCATCTGCTGGGTGTTTTTCATCGGCTGTTGTCAGAAAGTGGAATTATTCCAAACCAATATAAGATGGTGATGAGAACTGAGCTACGGTTGGTTGCAGCAGCGCGTACTCCATGACTGGCCGCCAGCCTTTCATGTTGATAAACCTGAGAGCAGCCTATCTGGGCACATCAGGCATTATCTTGCCCGTTCTCACACCCATGCTGTTTCTGCCTGGGGTTTTATCAATGCTGAGAATTATGGGAAAGCACTGGCGAGGTTTCTGGCAGAATAGGTGAAACTTGTTTCTCGTACTTGTCTCAGCACTTTCCTGGAAAATGTACTCAGCGGGCTAGGCAAATTATGGCCTTCTAGCTAAAACTGGCCCGTTCAGCACTTTGTACTGGCCTGTTAGGGTAGTGTAAAATATTATGTAATCACCCCCCCCCCCCCTCCCCCACCTAGATAATGGCGAATCTCTGACGCTAACACTTCGTGACAGAGAAGTTAAGCAACTCCTCATGGGAACAATAAGTAGAGGCACCTTGAAGTGGCTGCTGCATCGGAGGACTGAGCACGCTTGGGGATGTCCAATGTGCAAATATGTCGATTGTGATAACATAACATAACATAACTTTTTGTTTTTGTTTTTCAGCCTGTTAGGGTAGTGTAAAATATTATGTAATCACCCCCCCCCCCCCGCCCCCCTCCCCCACCTAGATAATGGCGAATCTCTGACGCTAACACTTCGTGACAGAGAAGTTAAGCAACTCCTCATGGGAACAATAAGTAGAGGTACCTTGAAGTGGCTGCTGCATCGGAGGACTGAGCACGCTTGGGGATGTCCAATGTGCAAATATGTCGATTGGGATAACATAACATAACATAACTTTTTGTTTTTGTTTTTCAGTAATATGATTTCTACAAAAAAAAAAAAAAAACATTAAATAGGGACATATAGGAATATACAGGAGCGCTTCAGTGGGAGAATGTCGGAACAGAGTTGTAGCGAGGGATTGTTATCCTAGATTATTCCATAACAATACAGCGTTATGCGGAAATCTAGGTGTTATTTTTATAATAGATTTTTTTTTTTTAACACACGGCCCGCGACCATATTGGTAATGCTAAACTTGGCATGAGGAATAAGGTGGCCCAACTCTTGAATTTTGTCTACGAAGTTTCAAGGCACGACTCTCCTGTCTATCCGAACCATTTCCAGGCGTCTGGGGTCGACCCATGGCACAAACTGTCTACCAGGAAATGTATAGAATCAAATAGAAGTTGCCAATGAGTGAAAGATGGCGGCGGCGAGGGAAACCGCTGAAAGCCCTACATAGTCGTTCAGTATGCTTGGTTATGTCAAGGTCGAATACTAGCCGGCCTTATACAAGCATAGTCTGTGGCTCAGAATGAATGACATGTACCGTTCTTCTTTAAATTCATCTGTCCGACAGTTAAGTATCTTGACAGTTCATTTTCTGTATCTTTTATGTGTTAGATATTATCATGTTTGTGTTTTAAAAAATGTTGTTTTCAATGATTCTGTGTGTTTTAAATGATCCTATTTGTGTTTTAATTTTTGTAATGGTTTTTAAAATATACTGTTTGCGTTATAAGTTATTATGTCCGTGTTTTATATAATTCAGTTTGTGTTTAAATCATTACGTTTGTGTTTTACATTATTTTGTTTTTAGTTTGTTGTTAACTTTGTCCGTAATGAATCAGTCTTTTTAAGATTGAGACAGCTGTGTTATTAATTCCAACTATTTTATCTACACTCTGACATTGTGTCACTACTGTTGTATTTCATTGTTTATTCATTCGATAGTTTGTGAAATGATGCCCGTCACAGTGTGAAATGTCTCTTCAATCCCAGAGATAAAAAACCTAAAACTCTACCCGGCCGTCTCTGTCGTATACCCTGATCTAGTCATGCCGTCTCTGTCGAATACCCTGATCTAGTCACGCCGTCTCTGTCGTATACCCTGATCTAGTCACGCCGTCTCTGTCGTGTACCCTGATCTAGTCAGGCGGTCTCTGTTGTATACCCTGATCTAGTCACGCGGTCTCTGTTGTATACCCTGATCTAGTCACGCGGTCTCTGTTGTATACCCTGATCTAGTCACGCGGTCTCTGTCGTGTACCCTGATCTAGTCATGCCGTCTCTGTCGTATACCCTGATCTAGTCGAGCCGTCTCTGTCGTGTACCCTGATCTAGTCGAGCCGTCTCTGTCGTATACCCTGATCTAGTCACGCGGTCTCTGTCGTGTACCCTGATCTAGTCACGCGGTCTCTGTCGTGTACCCTGATCTAGTCACGCGGTCTCTGTCGTATACCCTGATCTAGTCACGCGGTCTCTGTCGTGTACCCTGATCTAGTCACGCGGTCTCTGTCGTGTACCCTGATCTAGTCGAGCCGTCTCTGTCGTGTACCCTCATCTAGTCGAGCCGTCTCTGTCGTGTACCCTCATCTAGTCACGCCGTCTCTGTCGTGTACCCTGATCTAGTCATGCCGTCTCTGTCGTGTACCCTGATCTAGTCGAGCCGTCTCTGTCGTGTACCCTGATCTAGTCATGCCGTCTCTGTCGTGTACCCTGATCTAGTCATGCCGTCTCTGTTGTATACCCTGATCTAGTCATGCCGTCTCTGTCGTGTACCCTGATCTAGTCATGCCGTCTCTGTTGTATACCCTGATCTAGTCATGCCGTCTCTGTTGTATACCCTGATCTAGTCATGCCGTCTCTGTCGTGTACCCTGATCTAGTCATGCCGTCTCTGTTGTGTACCCTGATCTAGTCATGCCGTCTCTGTTGTATACCCTGATCTAGTCATGCCGTCTCTGTTGTATACCCTGATCTAGTCATGCCGTCTCTGTCGTGTACCCTGATCTAGTCATGCCGTCTCTGTCGTGTACCCTGATCTAGTCACGCCGTCTCTGTTGTATACCCTGATCTATTCATGCCGTCTCTGTCGTATACCCTGATCTAGTCACGCCGTCTCTGTCGTGTACCCTGATCTAGTCACGCCGTCTCTGTCGTGTACCCTGATCTAGTCACGCCGTCTCTGTCGTGTACCCTGATCTAGTCACGCCGTCTCTGTCGTGTACCCTGATCTATTGAGGTTTTCTCTTGAATTCCGTCTCAGTTATACAGCAATACATATTTTACTGATCCCTGATGCTGCGAGGCGTTCCGG
The DNA here is from genome assembly GCA_905116865.2 of Candidula unifasciata. Lineage (NCBI taxonomy): Eukaryota > Metazoa > Mollusca > Gastropoda > Stylommatophora > Geomitridae > Candidula > Candidula unifasciata. The sequence continues at coordinate 1,198,243 of CAJHNH020000335.1, read as the reverse complement.
ATGTAGAGAAAAGATGAAAGAAGAAGACTGATACTACTCTTATAATCTCTCTCTGTTATACATCAATATATCGCTTACTGATCCTACTCCTGTAATTTTTCTCACTAAACAAGTATAAAAAGGGATCATTTTACGGATCCCATTCCTGTAATCGCTCTCACATTTTCAAATATCATCGGTGTTTTCCCCCGATCTAGTGCTCGTGTTTTTTTTAAAGAACCCATCTTCCATGAGCTGTCGCTACAGTCTCCAACAGAAAGCAGGGTTAGGTTCATGTTAGATTTCCCAAATAGAGTAGGTCACTTTTCATTCACATTTTTGTTGGGCTGGTCGACTTCCCTGAAGGTTACAGGTGTGTCCCGCTCTGTTGTTTGCTTTCTGTGTTGTCTTGCCTTTACGTTTTCATTCCGAGAAAGACAATGCCTGTGACATAGGTTGCAGCACTATCTGCAAAGGGTGGGGGGGGGGGGGGGGGGAATGGGGGTGTAAGACCCAGTTTTTCCATGTTTTTGGAGTGGTAAAAGCGCCGGTGTTCTGAAATAAACAATACGTGGTATCAACAGGATCGCGCAACACTCCTGTAACATTGTGCCAAAATGACAGGTTCAGGCACTACTAATCAGAAGTGATCAAGTGTGTCTATAGGCGGGTCGTGGGAAGACTAACCTTACGTTTACCGAAAGCCAGTATACTGTTAACATAGACATCGCTAATGCTTCATTAGTCAGTAAAACACAGGGGCGTGCGCGCGCGCACACATACACACTTTACATCTCCTCCCACTCACACGGACGGCCACAGCGCCTAGGTCATTAGTGTAAGCGTAACCTTGACCTTCAGTGAAGCTCACCCCACACGTAGATGCTGGAGAAGCACCAATGAGGTGCCACATCAGCCGGCACTCGAGACGAAGGCGAGGCTCAGAAACTACTTAGGAACTCATTTTCTAATCACAGACCCTAATTATCGAGTTAAGTCTCGGGGTAAGCCTCCATGGGGGGCTAATCGCGGTCACAAGTTCCTGATCTAGTCGGGAAGGCACCGTTGACCAGATGTAGATTATCCCAGACAGGGTCCGACTGGGGTTTCCTTGGAGTTATTTGTAGGTTGCCGGGGTCAAGGCTGATTAAAGTGTTTGTGTGGTTTCTAAGCCAAGACTTGTCTGTGTGGTCCGGCAGTTAGGGCTGGGACTCAGACTCACACACATGCCCGCACAGACGCATATCATGAACAAATTAACCTGTAAATTATACATTTACAAACACAAACATACAATATAATACACGTATACATTTTAAATGTCGGCTATTGTGTAACACACATACAACGACGCAAATATCACACAATCCTACGTATAATACCGTTTACGAAGAAACAGACAAACATACTATAAAATACACAAACACCCATACAAATACTACAGAACAATAAAAGTAGCATGGCATAGTTAGTGGTCTGAGTGCTTAGTATGACACTAAGAGCTGTGTATTTCACGTAGAATGTTTTTGTTTTCCCTAGTGTGCCCTCTGCGTGTTGTTGATTGCATTAAACTGGCGGGTGGTCGATTACATTCAGAATGGCGTATATCTTTTTCCGTGTGCAATGCGGCTTTTGTAACTGGCAGTTTGCGCCAACAGTCAGCTGCAGTTCTGGTGTGGGACCGTTAGTACTGACACATCTAATAGCTGCTTTATGCGTTTTTCTCCCTTCGTATGTGAAAGCTTTAAGATGTGGTGAGACTAATAAGTTTATTTCTTGATTTCACACTAAAGGATGCTTTGTTGATTTCCACTAGCACAGGAAAGGAGCAGGTGTGGGGCAACCCATCTGCAAAGATTATAGAACTTCGACTATCGACCAAATGAATAACAGAATAGTCAGAAACTGGCTAAGCTGGCAACTAGACTTCCTCTTCTTCTTCTTTTTTCGTCTCACTGAAACCAGGTTGTAGCCCAGTGTCGTGGTTTTGTCGTCTCATTGAAACAAGGTTGTAGCCCGGTGTCGTAGTTTTGTCGTCTCACTGTTACTACGTTGTATCTCAATGTCGTGTTTTTTTCGTCTCATTGATACAATATTGTAGCCCAGTGTCGTGGTTTTGTTGTCTCACAGATACCAGGTTGTAGCCCAGTGTCGTGGTTTTGTCGTCTCACTGATTCCAGGTTGTAGCCCAGTGTCGTGGTTTTGTCGTCTCACTGATACCAGTTTGTAGCCCAGTGTCGTGGTTTTGTTGTCTCACTGATACCAGGTTGTAGCCCAGTGTCGTGGTTTTGTCGTCTCACTGATACCAGGTTGTAGCCCAGTCTCGTGGTTTTGTCATCTCACTGAAACCAAGTTCTAGCCCGGTGTCGTAGTTTTGTCGTCTCACTGATACCAGGTTGTATCTCAATGTCGTGTTTTTTTTGTGTCTCATTGATACAACATTGTAGCTCAGTGTCGTGGTTTTGTCCTCTCACTGATACCAGGTTGTAGCCCAGTGTCGTGGTTTTGTCCTCTCACTGATACAAGGTTGTAACCCAGTGTCGTGGTTTTGTCCTCTCACTGATACCAGGTTGTAACCCAGTGTTGTGGTTTTGTCCTCTCACTGATACTAGGTTGTAACCCAGTGTTGTGGTTTTGTCCTCTCACTGATACCAGGTTGTAACCCAGTGTTGTGGTTTTGTCCTCTCACTGATACCAGTTTGTAGCCCAGTGTCGTGGTTTTGTCGTCTCACTGATACCAGTTTGTAACCCAGTGTCGTGGTTTTGTCCTCTCACTGATACCAGTTTGTAACCCAGTGTCGTGGTTTTGTCATCTCACTTATACCAGTTTGTAACCCAGTGTCGTGGTTTTGTCCTCTCACTTATACCAGTTTGTAACCCAGTGTCGTGGTTTTCTGTAAAGTACAAGTAAAGGACCCTTTTCCACGCCTTTCGGCGTATAGGACATATAGGGCTAGACCTATAATTTATAGACCAACGGCACAAGATGGGTGATGTGGTCAGCATAACGCCGGCCGCCTCTACTTCCCGGGACTGCACCCGGTACCCACTCAAGACTGGGTCGACCTGGAAGCCAAGGTCATTTTTGAAGAAAAGGCCGGCTCCTCCAGGGAGCGACCCACGACCTTCTGTTCCGCGGCCGCGCGTTTTCTGTATTTGTCTCTATTCTCGGGTGGCTTGAGTGATGGATTTGCTCAACTTTTTTGCAGGTTTTGTCTACACTATTTATTCATCTCTTTCCTGGTCTTCCTCTTGCCTTCCTCCCATATGTTCTGTATTAAAAAGTCTCATATGCAGTCTGGTCTGGCTGCATTCTCACTAGTTGGCCAAAAAATTTCATTTTTGGTCTATCATTATAATCCAGACAGGATATAGTTCAAACTTTCTCTCTAATGCTGGTATTCGCAACCCTGCAACGTCTAGTGTTGTTAGTGGCATTGCAGAGATAGCGCATTTTGCATGTAGTTATTTTCTGTTCTAGTGCCCTATTCATTGTCCATGTTTAGCACTGATAGCAGTAGGAATAAAGATATCATTTATTTGCTGTTTTGCTGGACGGGAGACAATTGGGTGTCTAAGCAGTCGGGGCCATCTGGTAGGTGACAGCATTTGCCTTCTGTATTCTGGCTTCTGTCTCTCTGTCCAGTCTGTCATGCGCCGTAAATATGCTTCCTAGATATTTGGATTCTCGTACTTGTTTTATTGAAGTGTCCGTTAACATGAAAGTTCATGATATTATGTTTCCTGCCTATCCTCATTCAAGCAGACTTTGCCCGCCCTAAATATTCCCTAGTGGACATCCGCTCTCCGCCTCGACCTGATATATTCCGTATGTATAGCTCGCCAGAGAATACCCGACCCGTCCCTACATGTTGTCGCTGATGCTTCCCTCACCACATTGTCATACCAGACACACATTGAGTCTACTCCTACTCCCTCCGCCTCCAACATGCTGACTCCACCACCACCACATCAATTATTTATCGCCGTGTGTAGCTGGCAAAGTTTCGGAGGCCAACTCTAGTCTGACCATAATGCCCCCCCCCCTTACCCCCTCCCTCCCTCGGCCTAGCTGCTGCTGCTTCTTCTTTTACTTCTTTTTTTTTTTTTTTTTTTTTTCTTCTTCTTCTTCTTCTTCTTCTTCTTCTTCTTCTTCTTCTTCTTCTTCTTCTTCTTCTTCTTCTTCTTCTTCTTTTTCTTCTACTTTTTTTTCTTCTTATTCTTTTTCATCGTCAGTAAATTACTGACTCAACAACTCTTACCAGAGGGAGAAGAAGAAAAGAAAGAAGAATTTGGGTTTTGTATATATATATATATATATATATATATATATATATATATATATATATATATATATGTGTGTGTGTGTGTGTGTGTGTGTGTGTGTGTGTGTGTGTGTGTGTGTAAAACTATATATGAAAATTCCTAAAATAATTTGCCTACTCCCCATAATAATTTATATAACAGCTCCATAATAATACTTAATAATAATAATGCCATTACAATCCCACAAACTGGCCAAGACTGATCCACATGGCCCAGTTATAATGCTTTGAAAATCCACTTAGTAATCCCAGTGATCACAGTTATCAGAATCCATATAAGGGGAAACAAAATCAATGCCCACATCAGAAATCTGTGTAGTATTTGCTGCTAACTTTATGGCAAACCTGGCCTAGGGATATGCGGAACTCGGGGTAAGTGTGGTAAGGGGAACAATTGTCAACGGCACGCTGATCGAGCTGAAGTATAATTTATGATTTAATGAAAATAATGAAATAGAAAACCTCTGGACTTCTGGTAATTTCCCCTAGTCTCTGGGTTAACAGATTAGATCCCCGTGTGTATTGTTGGCAGTCGGAAAACGAAAAGTATAGCCTAACGGCGCTGCCGGGACAAAATTGGAGTCAAAAATCTATCTAAAGTATTTCAGGATCCTCGCCGCTGCTTCTGAGTTCGTGCACTGCGCTAAGAATCTTCTGACTCAAGCTTTAAACAGAAGTAGAAAGGAACACTTATGGGTTACTACCCTTGTGCCATGATGCTGATCCATGGTCTAAATCTAAACCTTTCGTTATTGGACTAATGTTCGCAAGCTGGTTAACTATAAGTAAGAACCAGTGTCCAAACCTTCATGTGTATTGGAGACATAGGGTTACATATAACCTAAATATTACAGACCAATCGGCAGGAAGAACAAAGAAGAAAAAAGAAGAAAGAAGAAGAAACGAGAAAGAGGAGACACAAGACGAACGTTTCTCCATACAATAATCGCCCTCAAAAAGGCCTCAGACATTGCCTGAAGACAAGAGAATGTTCCAGAGCCTGAGACTATGAACCCGTGGACACCAGGAGACCCGAGGATGTCTGCAGCAGTCGTCGCCCGGCGCCATGATTCTCCCCAGCTCTCCCGGCCACTCACGTCTGCTCCGGCAGTCACCGCCGGCAACTGTTGGTGTGTAAATAAACCATATGGTGCTCATATTACACTAACTCGCTTTCAGACACGCGCGCGTACACACTGAGACTGCAGTGTGGAGCAGTGTTCATTGGCACTAACACGATTGTGTGACATAGGAGTCAAACATAGTGAAGCACGGCTATGCCGCTTTCGAGGTCGAGACAGGAGACATTATAGCTAGCCTCTCATGCGAATCTTTAGTAGAAGTACTTTGGAGTGACTGCTGCATTGAAGGCTTGAGCACGCATGTGCAGTGATGTCGACTGTAATAATATAACATAACATCTTTGGCAGCAAACGAAGAACAAAGATGGAAACGGTCAGGGTTCGGATCTGATCATGGTTAAGCCAAGGGAACAGGTATCTGTTGATCTCATGAGAGATATAGTGTCACAGGTCACAGAGGGATGCCCAGACAAATGTCACTGGGCAATGTCACTAAGGGATACATCGACACATGCAACGGGGGAATACATCCACACATGTCACTGAGGCATATATCCACACATGTCACTGGTGGATTCATCCACACATGTCACTGAGGGATACATCCACACATGTCACTGAGGGATACATCCACACATGTCACTAAGGGATACATCGACACATGCCACGGGGGGATACATCCACACATGTCACTGAGGGATATATCCACACATGTCACTGAGGGATACATCCACACATGTCACTGAGGGATACATCCACACATGTCACTAAGGGATACATCGACACATGCCACGGGGGGATACATCCACACATGTCACTGAGGGATACATCCACACATGTCACTGAGGGATACATCCACACATGTCACTGAGGGATACATCCACACATGTCACTGGTGGATACATCCACACATGTCACTGAGGGATATATCCACACATGTCACTGGTGGATACATCCACACATGTCACTGAGGGATACATCCCCACACATCACTGAGGGATACATCCACACACGTCACTGAGAGATAATCCACACATGTCACTGGGGGATACATCCACACATGTCACTGAGGGATACATCCACACATGTCACTGAGGGATACATCCACAAATATCACTCGGGGATACATCCACACATGTCACTGAAGGATACATCCACACATGTCACTGGGGGATACATCCACACATGTCACTGAGAGATAATCCACACATGTCACTGGGGGATACATCCACACATGTTACTGAGGGATATATCCACACATGTCACTGGTGGATACATCCACACATGTCACTGAGGGATACATCCACACACGTCACTGAGGGATACATCCACACATGTCACTGGGGGATACATCCACACATGTCACTGAGAGATAATCCACACATGTCACTGGGGGATACATCCACACATGTCACTGAGGGATACATCCACACACGTCACTGAGAGATAATCCACACATGTCACTGGGGGATACATCCACACATGTCACTGAGGGATACATCCACACACGTCACTGAGAGATACATCCACACATGTCACTGAGGGATACATCCACACACGTCACTGAGAGATAATCCACACATGTCACTGGGGGATACATCCACACATGTCACTGGGGGATACATCCACACATGTCACTGAGGGATACATCCACACATGTCACTGAGGGATACATCCACACATATCACTCGGGGATACATCCACACATGTCACTGAAGGATATATACACACATGTCACTGGTGGATACATCCACACATGTCACTGAGAGATAATCCACACATGTCACTGGGGGATATATCCACACATGTCACTGAGGGATACATCCACACATGTCACTGAGGGATACATCCACACATATCACTCGGGGATACATCCACACATGTCACTGAAGGATACATCCACACATGTCACTGAGGGATACATCCACACATGTCACTGAGGGGTACATCCACACATGTCACTGAGGGATATATCCACACATATCACTGGGGGATGCATCGAAACATGTCACCGAGGGATGCATCCACACATGTCACCGAGGGATACATCCACACATGTCACTGTGGGATACATCTACACATGTCACTGAGGGATACATCCACACATGTCACTGAGGGATACACTGAAACACGTCACCAGAGAATGTCACCGAAGGGATGTTCACTGAACACTGAATTATGAAAGTATAAATGTGGCAGATTTTCTTATAGACTCTTACCTGTCCGAATTTTCACTCCCATCAGACGAAACAGATCTATTTGTTTAAATAATAAGGAAGACAAGACAGCCAATTCAATAAGACAGACAATTCAAGAAAACAGACAATTCAAAAAGATAGACACGACAGAAATGAGCGACGCGAGACATGACTGAAATAAGATAGTTAGATGACTCAAGACGACAGAGAAGACAAAACAAACAAGATAAAGGGAGAGGGGAAGGCAATGTAAGCACAGTGAGAGAAAAGTTAGGAGACGCGCAGTAAGGGAGGCTAGAGGGGGACTGGACTATGAGTAAGACTAGAAAGAAACATAACTACCACAGAAGACTGGAAGAAAACAGCACAACAATGGGAGACCAAAAGGAAACAGAACTATAATGGGAGACTTAAATTAGATAGAACTACAATGGGACACCAGACGAAGACAGAACTACAGTAAGAAACTAGAAAATGACAAAACTTCTACTATGGGAGACCAAAAGGAAACAGAACTCCACTCAAAGACTAGAAGGAGACTGAATTACTATGGGAGACTAGAAGGCGACATAACTATAGTGGGAGAATACAAGGAGACAGAACTATAGTGGGAGACTATACGGAGGCAGAACTACAGTGGCAGATTATAAGGAAACAGAACTACAATAGGAGACAAAAAGGAGACAGAACTATAAAGGAAGACTAGAAGAAGACAGAACTACAACGGAAGACTAGAAGAAGAAAGAACTACAATGAGAGACAAAAAAGAGACATAAGTCCACTCAGAGACTAGAAGGAGACTGAACTACAATGGGAGACTAGAAGCAGACAGAACTAAAGTGGTAGACTAATAGAAGACAGAACTACACTGGGAGACTAAAAGGAGACAGAACTCCACTCAAAGACTAGAAGGAGACTGAACTACAATGGGAGACTAGAAGAAGACAGAACTACAATGGGAGACTAGAAGAAGACATAACCACACTGGGAGACTAAAAGGAGACAGAACTCCACTCAAAGACTAGAAGGAGACTGAACTACAATGGGAGACTAGAAGGAGGCTGAACTACAATGGGAGACTAGAAGCAGACAGAACTACGACTAGTCAGAGACAGAACTACAGTGAAACACTAGGAGACAGGGCTATAAGGGAAGGCTAGAAAGAGATTAAACTTATAGGGAAGACTAGATGATGTGTGCAAGAAAGTGAATACAACATTGAGTGTGCTCGAATGAGAGAATACACGAGATGTTTAAGCATCAGAGTTACAAACCCCATGTGCTATAGAATGAGAGAGCAGACGAGATATCTAATGAGTGGGAATGGCTGTGAACATGCAGCAGAGACTGACGAGCCTTACCGTGGGCAGATCTGTAACTGTGCATGGCCCTAGCCGAGGACGGGTAGTAGGCCGACCCCATGTGCCCACTGCCGGAGTCCAGCGAATGAGGAAAGAACATGTCGCTGATATCTTCCGACGGTAGCATTCCTGATGTCGCAGGTTCGTATCCGTTGCTCATGCGAGTCGGATCGGCAGGGTGGCCCAACCAAGCAGGCGAATGGTGCTGCTCTGCCGCCATCGCCATGCTGATGTTGGGGTTGGTGTTGCTGAAATACGTGGTGGAGGTGTTGGTGTTGCCGGCTGTCGACTTCAGCCACTGAAAGTATCTATTACAGCTGGTTGTCAGTCCTGGTTCTGACTGAATCACGGCCACCGTGAGGGTGGTTCTGTACTGAGAGGAGGACACTCGAACCACAAGTCAAACACTCGATTAGTTGAACTTCCGACTTGCTAGGTCTGCTGGCTCAGAATGTCTCCACTGTTGGTCGGCATGTTGCGAGCTGGAGAATGTACATCATTCTCCAAGGGAAACAAATCTTCGACTCTCTATAATCAGTAGTTTGTGACCAGATAGTTGTTTTTTCATATATTGTACACCTTTGGAAACAGATTCGAACTAGGACTCTGTTCGTTTATGTGCACAATTGTTTATCTAAAGGTTGCAGTAGTGTCACCAGACTAAGTATAGTTACAACCTGACGTCACTTTGTTCTGTGTAAAACGACACGATTTTGGCAGTGTCACGTGGTGGTGAAATGGTTGCCTTTGCACGTGTTTTATCCTCAAATAATAAAATGATGATTTGTTTCTGGAAACGTCTTCACAGTCTGGGGTGGACTGTATGGAGTCTCTGCGTACAGGCGGTTCAGTGGTCAGTCTTGACCGTTCCAAAATTGTATCTGGATAGGAGAAAAAAAAGATATAATATACACAAACAGATATTGATGACGTGTGAAATATTGGATCCTGAACAGTTTAAGTAGCCGAATAGTTGCCAGGGCTTGTGATTCAATGGAGTTGCAGTGATGAAGTGGCTAGATGTTCAAGTTCGGATCGGAAGGTCGCGGGTTCGAGTCCTGGAGGAGCCTTATTTATTCAACGGCCTTGCCTTCCATGTCGACCCAGCCTTGAGTGTGTACCAGGTATAGTCATGGGAGGTAAAGACAACCGGTGTGATGTTAAACACATCACCCACCGAGTCTTACTTGTCAATAAATCATGGGTTTAGCCCTATGTGCCCAGTACGCCTCACGGCGTGGAAAAGGGTCCTTTATGACCGAAAAGCCACAAAGATAGTTACAGAAACTGGTGCCCTCACATGAGACATTACATTTATGACAAAAGCTGTCCACAGAACAAGCATATTGGCTTAGGCGTTACAAACGAGCTTCGTAATGCCGGGGTGCCGGGTTCGATCCCAGCTGCAGATGGTTTGTCTTGCGCTGGTTGCGTTGACCGTTAGAAAGCATTGGCAAACTACTAAAATTTGCTAGAAAAACCACCACAGAATAAAAAAAAATGTCAATGCTGGAGTTGGCTCCTGTAAAGGATAAGCAGCTAACTTTGCATGTGCGTGTGTATGTGCTCGCGCGCGTGTATATTTAATTAATCAAGTAACAGAAAGTGTATTGTGAACGGCACTCATAGAAAGAAGTAGAAAGATAGAAGAACACACTAGACAACATAAAAATAGAAAGCTATAGTTACCGTGCCGGGAATTAAACCTGTCACCTCCAGACGGCGTCTGCGCCTCGCCATGAATACAAGTGCAGTAAGATACATGGTCAACTAGTGATGACTATTATATACTTCAGCTTTCGGGACAGGATGCGAGCCAGTTTTCCTGGATGCTCAGATTAAGTAGGAGGTCGGCTGTAGACAATTTTCTGGTGTCCCTGGCTTAGGCGTTGCGAGTCTGATTCGTAATTCTAACATACCGCGATCGAAACCCACTGCTGGTTGCGTGGATTGTTTTCATGGGATGGGACCTAGCAGGTCGACCTAGCCTAAAATTGGTAACACGATGTAATTCCTGAATAAGTGAAGACGGACGGCGTAATGCTGACCACATTACCCACCTAGTGCCGACTGGTATGTAAAAATATGGCTGCTCTTCCCAATGCCCAATGCGCCCAAAGGCGTAACAAGAGATTTAAAAAATAATAATAATTTCAGTTAAAAAACTTCTGATTGGATTTGTTTCAGTGATTTAGTGAGTCCATGACTGATATCTATTTATTGTCACGGGAAAGATGCATGACCTTGAAATGTTTACTTAAACTCGCTTGCAGGTGATACGTCATAGGTATAAAATACTTAACTATTATTTATATTATCATTTAATTAAACTTGAACTTCAATAATATTTATTAACTTTCTACGTCTGTCTGTGTCGATGTTAACTAGGGCTATATTCGGGGAATTGTTTATATCAGAACATCCTAAACAATCATGCACGGGCTTATTTCAGTGTTAGGTATTACTTTCGGGAAAACCCGATAATACCCTCTCTTCTATCGGGATTTGTTAACTGGATTTTAGAATGCCTGCCATGTCCAGTGTGTTCTTGTAGCTTTCGCTTTTACAACCAAAACATCTGCTCGTTCATTTCCTCGCACTCCTTCATATTTCAGATAGTATAAAACTGAAAAACGATACTATTGAAAATTATAAAACACGAGGAAAGACACGTGTCCCTGATATTAGAGTGATATTTTGTTGTGAACTGATATCTGGACTAGCAGCGTTTTGACAACATTGTAAACACTTAACAACATAACATAGCCAGCAGAAGATAGAGATAAATAAGTCAGTGCCTGATTTAAGCATAAGCTAAACAACCTGCAGTTCAGGGCTATACAATCTGCGGGTGCCTCAAAAAATTCTTTTTTACGTAAAATATGAGAGTAGATGTTTATTGTTACAGCCTCGATCACTTTTGGCAAACGTCAGTTCAGTCTTTGGTCATTAATAATACCACACACTGAGCAGATATTTGCTAAAAGTTAGCGAGGTATCTATAAACCTCTACTCTCCGATGTTATGTAAACAGAAAGATCACATGATTGATTTGAAGTTAACGTGACTGATTTTGATTTTGAAATGCTTATTTTTTTTCCCCAATAAGGCAATTCTCGTTAAAAAAAAACAACACTTTCATTCAATTTTTTTAAATAAATATAGCCATTTAGACGATTTATCCGATTCTAGAAAAAAAAAAATTCTTCATCATTTCTTTTACTAAAATTGCAACACAATTTATTTCCATCATCTATATACTTAAAGGGCTTATATATTTTAAAGTTTTCTGAGATAAGCTGGCATATTTAAAATGGTAAGGGCCTCAGAGTTTTGCATAACATAGGGCCTCTGCTAATTTTAATCCAGGCTCTGAGGTCAATGGAGGTGGTCATCCAACTCAGAACAGGCTCTGAGGTCAATGGAGGTGGTCATCCCCCCCCTTGCGTAAACAGAACCCCCCCCCCCCCCCACCACCCCCCCCCCCCCCCCCCCCCCCCCCCCCCCCCCCCCCCCCCCCCCCCCCCCGCCCCCCCCCCCCCCCCCACCCCCCCCCCCCCCCCCCCCCCCCCCCCCCCCTCCCTTTCCGCTCTGAATGGTCAGAAGAAAATGCGGACTTGAAAGATTGTGTGCCGAAGTTAGCTGACAGATGTATTTGTTAACATCAACACATTTGATCACATTTTTTGTAAATATCTATCTAAGTCGTCCCTTCGTGGGATGCGATTTCTCGTTATTTGAAGCCCCACCCTGGCTTTTGCCATACGTTTTACAGATCTGGCTTATTTGTACACAGATTGTTGATTCCTTGCCTCTCAGTCAGATGTAGTCCGACTTCGAAGGAAACTGAATTAGTCAACTCTAACGACATGTTTGTTAATTAGGCAACGAGTCTATACTTGTTTTCCCATACAATGGAGCCCGTAACCCACACATGGAGAGAAAAATATCTCAGATATAAGAATATCTAATATAGAAGAATATCTAATATAGAAGAATATCTAATACAGAAGAATATCTAATATAGAAGAATATATAACAATGAAATATCATCTAATAAAGTTCAATAGTCAGTACAGAATAATATCTAATAGAGAAGAATACCTATAGATGAATATCCCACATAGAAATATATCTAAAATGAAAACAAAAATCTCTAATATAAGAGAATGTCTAAAAAAGAAGAATGTATGTTGATGGATATCTGCTAAAGAATAATATCAAATATAGAATATCTAATAATGAAAAATCTTTATTATTGAAGAATATCTAATTTAGAATATCTAATATAGAAGAATGTCTAGTACACAGTAATATTTATATATAAAGTTTGAAGTTTAAACAACAGATACAATCATTGCACACGGGTAGTAACACATAAGTTCCCCGTTCTTTCTTCTAGCTCAAGTCTGAGTCCGAAGAAGCTCAGCACGGTGCACAGGCTCTGTAGCATCGGCGAGGATCCAAAAAACTTTGGGTAGATTATTACCTCAAAATTTTGCCAGTGCAGCGCCGTTAAGCTACTCTTTTCGTTTTCCAACTGCCAACAATGCACACGGGCGTCCGATCTTACTACCCGGAGATAGGTGAAATACTATAAGTCCAAGACAACGTGAAAAAACCTTAGTTCTTACCGGTGATTGAACCCGGAACCTCTAACACTCGAGGCAGATACCATGCTTCGAAACCACACAATCCCCTTAAATTTATGTATATAAAAGAATATCTAATATAGAATATTAATTATAGAATATGTAATATAGAACAATATCCAGAAGATTATCGAATACAGAAGAATATCTAATATAGAACAATATCCAGAAGATTATCGAATACAGAAGAATATCTAATATAGAACAATATCCAGAAGATTATCGAATACAGAAGAATATCTAATATAGAACAATATCCAGAAGATTATCGAATACAGGAGAATATCTAATATAGAACAATATCCAGAAGATTATCGAATGCAGGAGAATATCTAATATAGAACAATATCCAGAAGATTATCGAATACAGAAGAATATCTAATATAGAACAATATCCAGAAGATTATCGAATACAGAAGAATATCTAATATAGAACAATATCCAGAAGATTATCGAATGCAGGAGAATATCTAATATAGAAGAATGTCTAATATAGAAGAATGTCTAATATAGAAGAATGTCTAATATAGAAGAATGTCTAATATAGAATAATATCTAGTATAGGAGAATATTTAATAAGTAATACCAACTGTAGAAGAGACAAGTTATGAATGAACCATAACTCACATGTGAGTGACAGGTGAGTATGTGTTATCACCCGTGCATTAGGCGCACATATTGGCCTGCCTGTCTGTATCACTATAAGTGAAATATTACCATCACCGTAGCCGCCATAAACATCACAACCCTAACAGCTGTCCGAGATTTCACTATCCAGGCGGGCCCTAAATCCTCAGGAATGCTGGGCTACAGAGCCCCAAAAGTCTGCCCAGTTCTGACAGTAAACACAGACTGCTGGTGTTCATGCGCGCCCCTAAATAGGGCCTAGGCCCCTTTAGGGCCTCCATGCGTTGAAGGCGAAGGACTCCCCCCACTCCCCTTTTCTCTCTATCCCTTCATTTTTCTGTACCCCCTTTCTCTTTATGCCCTTCTTCTTTCTGTTCCCCCTTCTCTCTGTTCCTCTACTTTTTCTCTATTCCCCCGTTGTCTCTATTTCCCACCTTTTTCTCTATTCCAAATTTTTATAATGGCTCGGCTTATCGGTCAATTAACCTTGCTTGTCAGTTCACTTTAAAAGTGTTCGCGCAATAATTTCATATTATTACCTATGTGTGCTTTTCGTTTGGAAAAACACAGAACCGACCTCCCCCCCCCCAACAAGCATGTCGTAAGGAGCGACTTATTAGGGGTGTTTCCTTCGAAGTCGAAGTGCATTGCTTGAGAGGCAAGGAACCGACAGTTTGAACAAATAAGCCACATCTGTAAGACATGTGTGCAGGCAGAACAAACTCTGGGAGTGGACGAACAACAAGAACATTCGCCCGGATTTAGCAACCGGCGAAGAAGATTTTATAATATATTTAATTTATTACTACAGTTATTTATTATTCATCATATCATTGCTTTTATTGTTATTTCCGTTATAATTATTATTACTGTTGTCATTATCATTGTTATAATTGTTATTATAATTAGTATTTTAAACTAGGATTTGACGCCTCGAGCCCAGTCCCCTGTCGTGCCTAGAATATTCGAGACTAGATAAAAAAAAAAAAAACAACAACAACAACGTGTATACGAATATGTGGAGAACTGAATTATGACTGGATCCGACAAGCAGGGGCGCATGAGAGGAAGTAAACGATGTGTGTATTTAATCAACACGATCTTGGCTCCCAGGTCGACCCACCCTTGAGTGGGTACCAGGTGTAGTCCTGGGAAGTAAAGGCGACCGGCATGATGTTAAGCACATCACCCCCCGAGTGTCGATTGGTCTATAAAAAATAGGTCTAGCCCTATATGCCCAGTGCACCTAAAGGCCTGGAAATGGGTACCTGACTTTTACGGGAACAGTTAACATCGACACCTTAAGACATTTGCTGTGAGAGACAGAGCATCTATTGATATGACCGATGTGCAAGGATGAGGATTCTTCAATCAGTAATCTTTTCCCCAAAAGAACTCTCTGTAGTTTTTGTCTATCAGTCTGTAATATTCTGTGCCCCCCCCCCCCCCCCTCTCTCGTTAAGAAGGCACATTTGCGCGTCCCTTGCATGGTATGTCCTTCTGTGTGCACATTGCCCATGTTTTGCTTTCATACAATAGTGTGAGTTCTAAACAGCACGTCCAAAACTGTTTTCATGTAGGCGGCTTTCTTAAATGTACGGTCAGTCTTTGAAACCATGCTTGAAGAGAACAAACGAACAAACTAGCGAACGAACCTACGAACAAACTTTATTTTTAAAGGGTCACAAACTGGGCTCGCAGGCCAGTCTAACATTGGACCCTTGAAAACACTCATCCTCCCCACAAAGACTGTATTTTAAACTAGATATTTTCAAGCGAGTTATCTTCATATAAGAATATCGACGACCCTTATAAGAATCGGCGTATGTGGTTTTGCTATTTCTATGCACTGTTTTGATTCCAGCTGCGGTCGATTAGGCAGCAGACCAAAATATGTTGATTTCGACAATGGTTTCCAGAATCGAGCACTCAGTAGAAATGGCAAACTAATGAACATAAAATGGCCTTTAAGGACAAAACATCTTAAGAGTGATAAAGTTGATTCTACAGCTGTGTAAAGGTATCGCGACCACCTTGAATAAAAGAACACAGTATATTATGCTGACCTGTATATTTCCACACACCAATCGTCAATCGGTGTGTGATTTGGTCGACTTCACGGCGATCGGTCTGTACTGTCCGTCTTTACTGTCCGTCTGTACTGTCCGTCTGTACCGTCCGTCTGTACTGTCCGTCTGTACCGTCCGTCTGTACTGTCCGTCTGTACTGTCCGTCTGTACCGTCCGTCTGAACTGTCCGTCTGTACTGTCCGTCTGAACTGTCCGTCTGTACTGTCCGTCTGTACCGTCCGTCTGAACTGTCCGTCTGTACCGTCCGTCTGAACTGTCCGTCTGTACTGTCCGTCTGAACTGTCTGCGACATTTGCACGTACCCTTGTCAGCCAGCTAGATCTGCCAGACAAAACATTTTTTCCTCTCTTGCGAGTGTTTAATCAAGTGCTCTACCACGACTTACAAAGTATGTGGTGCGAGCGGCACTTTTGAACATTTCCGCCGGCGCTGGATCACTCATTTACTTTACAAATTACTTCATAGCAATAGAGCTGCGTGGTCTCGAATGCTGGAGGTCCCAGATTCAAACCCCGGTGAAGGTTGGCTTTTTTTCACGTGGACTGCTAGTAATTTCCCCTGATCTCTGGTAAGTAAGATCGGACGCCAGTGTGTATTGTTGCGCACGTAAAAAAAACTTTGCAGTTAGAAATCGAAATAGGTAACCTAACGGCGCTGCATGTGCAAAATTTGGAGTTAAAAAACTACCCAAAAGTATTTCAGGATACTACACCTGGTACCTACTCAATGCTGGGTTAACCTGGAAGCCAAGAGCATTTTTAAAAAAACGTTCAGCTCCTCCAGGGAGCGAACCCACTACCTTCCGATCCGCAGCGAGCGCCTAGTCGCTACGCCACGGCGACTCCCGATGATATAGTAATAATTATAATAATAATGGTAATAAATAATCGTATACGTTCCAGGTCGGGAGTGTGTGTGGGTGGGGGTGTGGGTGTCTGGGTGTGGGGGTGTGGGAGACCCAATACCCCGTACAAAGCATGTCGTACAAGGCGACTAATGTGGGGTGTTTCCTGCAGGGTCAGTCTGATGCCAGAGTGGAGAGGAACCAACAGTCTGCGTAAACAACTTGGCAGATTTTTAAAACGGGTGTACACGTATAACTTGAGTTCAAAAACAGGACTAAGGTCCGATAGTGGACGAACAGCCAGAACTTTCCGCCGGAGTTTATAGCTAGTAAACGATAAGCAGAGGAAATACTTATAATAATAATAATAATAATAATAATAATAATAATAATAACGCAAACAACATAATGATACTATAATTTTAAAACTGATATCATTATTATTGCAGTAATTATTATTTGGTGACCCGCTGTGGTGTAGCGGCTTGACTCTCACCTGCCGATTCGAAGGTTGTGGGTTCAGTTCCCAATAGAGCCGGGGTTTTCTTTTTCAAATCGGCTCAGTTTTATCTGGGTACCAGGTGAAATCCTGGAAAGTGAAGGCGGTCGGTCGGACGCTGATCTACGTGTGCCCTTTATGCCAAATAGCGTGAAAAAGGCTCTGTTACTTTGTTCTTAAAACTAACTATTATTATGTTCACGCGTAGTGATGTGGTCAGTTGAAGCCTCGCTACTGGTCTCACTGTCCGACATTTCAGTGGTCATCGAGCGCAGTTCGTTACTACATTTGGAAACTGACTCGGTCTGAGTCGAGTGCCGGGAAAGGTTATAGAAAGTAAAGGCAGGCCAGAGAGATATTGATTGTCTGAAAACTGGGGCGGTTAAAAAGTCAAACGTCCATAGACGTGCAACATCCAGCATGAATACCATTTTGATAATATTACTTTGAAAACTATATTTAATCTTGGACAACATCGTCAGAAAGAAAAGACGAAACAGATTAACAGTAGAAGTAGTATTAGTTGTTGTAGTAGTGGTGGTAGTGGTAGTAGAAGTAGTAGTAGTAGTAGTAGTAGTAGTAGTAGAAGTGGTGGTAGTGGTAGTAGTAGTAGTAGTAGTAGTAGTAGTAGTAGTAGTAGTAGTAGTAGTAGTAGTAGTAGTAGTAGTAGTAGAAGTAGTAGTAGTAGTAGTAGTAGTAGTAGTAGTAGTAGTAGTAGTAGAATTGGTGGTAGTGGTAGAAGTAGTAGTAGTAGTAGTAGTAGTAGTAGTAGTAGTAGTAGTAGTAGTAGTAGTAGTAGCAATAGTAGTAGTAGTAGTAGTAGTAGTAGTAGTAGTAGTAGTAGTAGTAGTAGTAGTAGTAGTAGTAGCAGTAGTAGTAGTAGTAATAGTAACAGAAGTGGTAGTAGTAGTAGTAGTAGTAGTAGTAGTAGTAGTAGTAGCAGTAGTTGTAGTAATAGTAGTGGTAGTAGTAGTTGTAGCATTAGTAGCTGTGGTAGTAGTAGTAGTAGTAGTAGTAGTAGTAATAGTAGTGGTCGTAGTAGCATCATCAGCAGTAGTAGTAGTAGAAGTAGTGCTAGTAGTACTAGTAAAAGTAGCAGTAGTAGTAGTAGTAGTAGTAGTAGTAGTAGTAATAGTAGTAGTAGTAGTAGTAGTAGTAGTAGTAGTAGTAGTAGTAGTAGTAGTGTAGTAGTACTAGCAGTAGTAGTAGTAGTAGTAGTAGTAGTAGTAGTAGTAGTAGTAGTAGTAGTAGTAGTAGTAGTAGTAGTAGTAGTAGTAGAAGAAGTAGTAGAAGTAGTAGTAGTAGTAGTAGTAGTAGTAGTAGTAGTAGTAGTAGTAGTAGTAGTAGTAGTAGTAGTAGTAGTAGTAGTAGTAGTAGCGTTAATGGTGGTAGTAGCAGAGGTCATTTAAGGAATATAATAATAATTGAATATGACTTATCGAATAATAATTTCCTAGAGACAACACTGCAGATTTAGATAATCTTTTTCAAACGAACGAACGAAAAAGAAGAAGAAGAAGAAGAAGAAGAAGAAGAAGAAGAAGAAGAAGAAGAAGAAGAAGAAGAAGAAGAAGAAGAAGAAGAAGAAGAAAAAGAAGAAGAAGAAGAAGAATACAGAACAGCTGCCAACAGTAAGGACACCAAAAAAAAGTGTTGTAACGATGAATTTAACGATTAAAATACGACTGTATTCGCGGCTTTTGTTTCTAGCGGTTCGCAGTACCAACACCTATTTTAAACACACTTTGTCAGCGTTACTTATAATATACGCTTTATGGCGGGTACGGTCACCTTTCCTTGTAATTAAAAAGACATGATTTTCTGAGATAAATAATAATAAAAATTAAACAACAAAAAAAAACTCAATTGTATCAAGAAATACAACACAACTTGGTTCACGTACTATATACCACACACAAGTTGTCCTTGCAGTGATGGTCTATGTAATCCACTGTCAACTCCAGCTCTGGAATTTCTATGTGGAAGTGCACTGGTTTCCTCAGGTGATGATGATGATGATGTTTATGATAAACACGATATTAGATCCACACACGAAAAAAGATGCGTCAGATATGAAAACAGAAACTGTTTGACGAGAGCCCATTGAGAAACAAACACGACTAAATAAATGCCGCAGATTTCAAGTGGGGCTATTAGAGCTCCTCCAACCACTGGCAGCATGTAGGGAGAAAGGGGCTGGTTGGGAGGAAGGTTACAATAACGTTGGAGGAGGCATGGGAGGGCGGGAGAACGGCCCCAGCGATCACAGGAGATGTCTATTCCTGGCTTCGCTTGTGGCGCCAGCGGGATACAGGCTTCAGACAGTAATCAGCTCCACCAATCAGCGCCTCCTTTACAACCTCTGTTATTGACAAGACGAGGGTCCTGGCGGCTGATTCCCGCTCTCATTGGTTGCTTGATTCCCGTTATTGACGGGTCCACAATTGGCCGCCAGTCAATCAAGTTTAGAAGCAGGCTATCCTTTGACTATCCTGCAAGTCATTCCTATGGCAGTAGCTCCTCCCACTAGTGGCAGCGACCTGTCAATCTTGGTATGCTTGTCATGGGAGCTAGTTCCGCCCCCCATCTGCGTGATCTGGCAATCTTATCGAAAACGTTTTCCAATCGATGACGATTTCATCTCCTCACTTTCCTTGGATTGACGAGAAGCCAAATAGAACTTGAACCGCCTGGATCGTCAGTTGCCAAACTCATTAAAACCAGACCCAGTGTTTTGACAACTGCTGATAGTAGGACGAGAGGGGGAGGAGGAGACGAAGAAACGATCATAGCGAAAAATCACTCTATGGGTGTATGTGTGTGTGTGTGTGTGGTTTTGTGTGTGTGTGTGTGTGTGTGTGTGTGTGTGGTTTTGTGTGTGTGTGTGTGTGTGTGTGTGCGTGTGTATGTATGTGAATGTGTGGTGAGTATTTACCGTATGGTTGTGTGTGTGTCGATAAGTTATATGCGTAGTTCTATATGTGTGTTGTGATGTGTGTGTGGTATATATGTCTGTACACGTGTATGTATCGATATGTTATAGCGTAGTTCTATACACGATATGTGATGTGTGAGTGTCTGTATGCGTGTTTTTGTGTGTGTGTGGTGTATGTGTCTGTACGCATGTGTGTATCAATATGTTATAGACCTAGTTCCATATATGTATAGTGATATGTGAGTGTGTGTATGTGGTGTATGTGTGGTTTATGTGTCTGTACGCATGTGTGTATCGATATATCATAGGCGTAGTTCCGTTTATGTGCTCTAACGTGTGCTTGTGTGTGTGTATATATATTTGTGGTGTGTGTGCTGTAAATGTACACATGTGTGTATTGAAACGTTAAAGGTGTAGTTCTAAATGTATGCAGTGATGTGTATGTGCGTGCTTGTATGTCAGTACATACGTGTCCATCGATATTTATGGTCCTATACTCGGTTCGACTCCAGCTACAGCTGATTTGACAGCTGGCCGCCTCGCGCTGGTTTGAAAAATTGGTATCAAGGGGAGAGGCTAGTGTGTGTAATATTGTGTCTAGACTGTATGTATGTATCTGTGTGTCCAGATTGTATGTGTCTGTCCAGATTGTGTGTGCCTTTGTGTGTGTCCATAGTGTATGTGGGTATTTGTGTGTCCATACTGTATGTGTGTATCTGCGAGTCAAGATTGTGTGTGTGTGTGTGTGTGTGTGTGTGTATGTATGTATTGTGTATGTTGCAAGAAAAACTGATCTGGTTAAATCATTGTTTTTTTTTTTTAACTAGCGGCCCGAGGATCACCTGCGGCCCTCGGAAATGTTTTGCTGGTCCGTAAAGACAAGGTTTATCTTAATTGTGTCTTTTTATTCTTCCTTATTTAAAATTTAAAATACTTTCTCCGCGAGTGATTAATAATAATAAAAAAAAATAATAATAATAACAACAACAACAACGAGGAGGGAATTTAATATTAACAGTGCATAGTCTATCTGAATCAACGCTTAACATGCAGGTATATCTGATTTTCAACCTCTAAACATCGGTAGATGTGGCGTTAGCTTAAACTTGCCAATTATGTGCCTTTAAATTTCGCAAATAAATTGCTGTCCAGGTTTGTTAGCTGTCCTATGTGCCGTGAAAAAAATTGCGCCTGTTTTGGTCGGCCGAGGGGTGTTCAAAGGTTCAGTACTTTTCTTTTTAGTTCATCCCATCTCGGGGACTATGAGATTTTGTGGGGAATTCCCGGGAACGTCCGATATAATAGGGGGTTGTGTAGGGTTAGGGTTAGTGTTTGTATTCGTTTCACATAAATAAATACCCATGTATGTTCTTTGTACGCCTGTTTCCATAGCGAGGCGCACACGCCATTTGGAGGTTCGATTTCCGGCGAGGTAATTATAGCTTTCGATTTTTATGTTGTCTAGTGTGTTCTATCTTGCTACTTCTTTCTGTGAGTGTTCATCAATACATTACCTCTGTATTATTTGTGTGTTCTTTTCACACTTTGACACCCTTAAACTATTGGTCATTTCCGGAAACCCCCACGAAATCTCCAGAAAAAAAGTACCTAAACTTCTGCTTCGTCACCGGCTGTAAACTCCAGCGGAAAGTTATAGCTGTTTCTTAATATCTGGATTTTTAGTCTGGTTTCAGAATTTGAGCTTTGCGTGCGCATACGTTGACATAGATCTGGCTTATTTGTATGCAGACTGTTCTTCTCCTTCTTTGCGTTCACAGGCTGTAAATTCCCTCGGTAAGTTCTGGTTGTTTGTCCACCCCTGCTCCAGAACCCAAATGTCGCGCCCACGAAATCTCCAGAAAAAAAGTACCAAATGTGCCTATCTACCTGTAATTTTGTCTTGGTGTGCCTATCTACCTGTATTTTTGTCTCGGTGTGTTTATCCACGTGTATTTATGCCGGTGTGTGTGTTTATGTCTCTGTGTGCGTATCTATATTTTTGTCTCTATGTGCGTATGTGTGCGGACTCGTGTCGCAATGCATATAAGCCCGTGTTTTTGTTTTCATTAAACAAAGAGCATAAACGCATAATCTCAGCACAATGCACTAACTCCGTAGAGGCAGCGACGATCATAGAATGAATTTATAAGAGACTGCAAGTTGCACATATTACTGATGTGTGTAAGGTAAAAGACCCTTTTCCATACCTTTATAAGTATGGGCATATAGGGTTAGACCTATATTTTATAGACAAATCGGCATTCGGTGGTTGAGGTGGTCAGCATCACACCGGCCGCTTTAACTTCCCGAGACTTTACACTGCACCCATTTGAGGCAGGGGTGGTTGAGGTCAGATTTCTAGAAGTGACCAGTTCGATTGGTTTGTTTTATATAATGGATCAACATCATGGCACAAGGGTAGTAACCCATAAGTGTTCCGTTCTACTTCTAACTCAAGTCCGTCGAATCTCAGCACAATGCACGAACAGCGTTGCACCGGCGAGGATCCTGAAATACTTTAGGGAGATTTTAAACTCAAAGTCTTGCCCTGGCAGCGCCGTTAGGGTAATCTTTTCGATTTCCAACTGCCAAGATATTTTTTACGTGGGGATCGTAGCCTGAGCTACGGAGCTCGTTCTTTGTACGGCGCTCTCGGCAGGTGTCTAGACATTCTGCGGAGACAGACTGAGCCATGTAGGAAAAAAATCTGGTGCAATAAAGTCGACCCTCTCGATTTTAACTTTTTAACCTTGACCAAAACACGACAATTTCGACACAACCCTTGTGTGGGTAGGAGGTTTAAAGAGTCAAACACAAATAAAAGGTCCAAAAGAGGTGACTGGGGGTTCTTGGCAAAGGATAACGGTCAAAGTTTGGTGCAGGAGAACCTAGGATATAACGTCACAACATCCAGCTTAAGAATGGAGGTGGAGGCGGTCACTGCAGCTTTCCGATGGCTAGAGAACACGGTAGACACGCACACACATCATGATGGTAACTTACTCAGAAAGTATGCAGAAGAAGATGGGGACAGGCGTGCTTCGTGCAGAGTGAAATGCTTCACTACAAAGGTCACGGGTGAGGAGTATTGTCTAGATCTTGTCTACCGATATGCCGGTGTGTTGGGACATGAACAGACCGACAGACTGGCTGGCATTGCACAACTTGGTGGGATACTCATGCATGATAAGGCAGACGTGATTAGTTATTTGTGGGAGCACGTGCACAATTCTGAGAAGCACATGGATCACCAAAGACTGGTGAAAGTGATGCAGCTACGTAAGACGAGGGGATGTGGTCGATACTCGACGCTCAGATGAAAGGCGAGACGGACATATAATCAGATTGCTACTGGCACCACTGGTACTGGAACTCAGCCCTGGTTACTGAAGATGGGGACGGAGCGCTTATGAGAATGCACCGAGTGCTGCAATGTCGGTTCTGGAATCAGCTCAACTAAAAAAAAAAAAACAATGTTGCTGCTTGTATTTAGCACTTTCAGACTTGTTGTCAAGATATATATATATATAATTATGTTTCGCTAACAGCGGATTTACCTATAAAACCACAGTATGCCCAGCATGATATGCCTCCCGATCAGATGTATAAACAGTCTATTTCAACAAACAAACAAGCACATTCGTTACACAGATCATTGTACTTGTAATCGTCGGTTACACAAACACATTTATGTTTAGTTTCATGATAAATAAAATATATTTTTTAAACCTTTATACAATAAAAAGGGTTGGATGTATTTTTTTTTTTTTTTTTTTATGAAATTGACATTCAGGGGAATCTTCGTCCTCATATGAACAAAAGACCAAAAATACCGCACACTATCAAGACAAAACAGTGTTTGTCGCACACTATCAAGACAAAACAGTGTTTGTCGCACACTATCAAGACTAAACAGTATTTGTCGCACACTATCAAGACAAAACAGTGTTTGTCGCACACTATGAAGACAGATCAGTATTTGTCGCACACTATAAAGACAAAACAGTGTTTGTCGCACACTATCAAGACAAAACAGTTTTTGTCGCACACTATCAAGACTAAACAGTGTTTGTCGCACACTATAAAGACAAATCAGTATTTGTCGCACACTATCAAACAAAACAGTCTGAACTAATACCTTGATATTTGGACCCTAAATTATCTGTTGTTGGCAACTGTTTCTTTTCTACTATTGCATAATTTGATTTATATGCATGTTTTTCTCAGTCATTGGGATTTTCCATTATATCTTCTTCTTTTTGGTCACATTTTTTGGTTATTTATACAATGGTCTCCCCATTTACACATTAACGGTTGTAGGTCAACTCCATTGATAAATTGGTTGGACTAGTCTACCGTAATCGAGGTTATGGGTTTCACAGGCTGTTGTCGTCTTACATTTACGTTTTCATTTCTGAAAAAGAGACGGCCTGTGACAAAGGTTTTGTCACTCTCTAGGGGAGTTGTATGTTAGACCCGCTTTCTAAGTGTGTTAGAAGTGTTAGAAGCTCTGGCATGGTGAAATATATAACACGCGGTATCGTGGCGAGTTCGGAATATCCACGTGACCTTGTGTGAATGTCGGATCGCTCGAGGCTGACCTATCACGAGTGAGGTGGTTTGTAACGATGTGTAAATGGGGAGACCAGCGTAAAATTTACCACATTTTGTTATGGGTAAAGTTCACGTTTCCTGGCCCATCTACACACTGACTTACCTTTCATTCATACTTTCTTAGACTGTTCAGGGGTGTCACGTTGTCTTGCCTCCAATTACATCAGCGCCGATCTCGCGTGTTCTACACTACACGATGATAGACACAGCTTTCAGCGACCCCAGAACAACTAGAACTGGCCCTTACCCAACCAACCCCCCCCCCCCCTTTCCATTCCCCGCTCAACCACAGCCTGAGTCAAAGTCACACGCGAGAGTCGTTTCGAAGAAAGCAATGCAACCTGACACCCCCTCTGACCTGGATCAGGCTGAGAAAGTGCGTAGATGGGCCGGGAAACATGAACAGGTCCTTGTTATGTTGAAAGGTAAAAGGAAGCTTTGGTAGGGTGGGTGGGAGAGGAATGGGGTGGGGGGGGGGTCTTGCTATATATTAAACAGGAAGCGAAATGACGAAGGGGTAAAAGTAACTTTGGTCTTCCCATGCCCCGCCCATATACACATTAGACATTTCTGATTGGTAGTTCCGGAACCTATCACATACGTGTTGTATATTTCAGCACGCCAGCGCTTTTAACACTCTAGACACATGAAGAAACTGGTCCTAAACACCCCCCCCCCCCCCCCCCCCAATCACCCCAGAGAGGGCTGCAACCTATGTCACAGGCATTCTCTTTCTCTGAATGAAAACATAAATGAAAGACATCACAGAAAGCCAACACAGAGCGGGACACACCCGTAACCTTCAGAAAAGTCGACCAGCTCAACAAACTTGTGAATGAAAAGTATCCCACTCTATTTGATTAGATTAACGTGAACCTAACCGACAAAGGTTGAGGTGAACATCACCGGGGCTTAGCTGGCGCAGTAACAGTTGACAGTGAGCAACTACAGTGACACTGTAGGAAAACGGAAATTATACTCGTCACCAAAAAAGCAAGAAACAGCACAGGGTGGGGAAATAAACACAAACAACAACATTCTTAAGCAAATAAGTCCATAGAACTGCCTGGGTACAGCCATAACATCTGGTACAAGATGTCTTGCAAGCTTTAGAACAAGAATCGCCATGACAAAAGCGGCCTTTAGCAAGAACTAGGAAAGACTGGACAACAAGAAAATATCACTTGCAGTGAGTAAAAAGAGCGTTAAAGTGCTTTGTAGAACCTGTGTTATTGTATGGACGTGAAACATGGACAATCAGCTGACAGGGTGAAACACATTCACTGGCGGCAGAGATGTCGTTTCTGAGACAAAGGTCAAGAATCTCACGAAAGGATAGAACGAACGAAGCAGTCCTCGTGGAGACAGGGGGAAGATGTAAACTGATGTTTCTTCAATCATTCAAAATCGGATGGCATCTGCCTACTAGACGAGCAAAAGTCACCATACTCACTTACTGACACTCACTTACTAACTGACACTCACTCACTTACTGACACTCACTTACTAACTGACACTCACTCACTTACTAACACTCACTCACTTACTGACACTCACTCACTCACTTACTGACACTAACTAACTTACTAACACTCACTCACTAACTGACACTCACTCACTCACTTTCTGACACTCACTCACTTACTGACACTCACTCACTTACTGACACTCGCTCACTTACTGACACTCACTTACTTACTAAAACTCACTCACTTACTTACTGACACTCACTCACTTACTAACACTCACTCACTTACTAACACTCACTCCCTTACTGACACTCATTCACTTACTGACACTCACTTACTAACACTCACTCACTTACTTACTGACACTCACTCCCTTACTGACACTCACTCACTTACTGACACTCACTCACTTACTGACACTCACTTACTAACACTCACTCACTTACTGACACTCACTCCCTTACTGACACTCACTCACTTACTGACACTCACTCACTCACTTACTGACACTCACTTACTAACACTCACTCCCTTACTGACACTCACTCCCTTACTGACACTCACTCCCTTACTGACACTCACTCCCTTACTGACACTCACTCACTTACTGACACTCACTCACTTACTGACACTCACTCACTTACTGACACTCACTCACTTGCTGACACTCACTCACTTACTAACACTCACTCACTCACTTACTGACACTCACTCACTTACTGACACTCACTCACTTGCTGACACTCACTCACTTACTGACACTCACTCACTTACTGACACTCACTCACTTGCTGACACTCACTCACTTACTGACACTCACTCACTTACTGACACTCACTCACTTACTAACACTCACTCACTCACTTACTGACACTCACTCACTTACTGACACTCACTCACTTGCTGACACTCACTCACTTACTGACACTCACTCACTTACTGACACTCACTCACTTGCTGACACTCACTCACTTACTAACACTCACTCACTTACTTACTTTCACTCACTCACTCACTCACTCACTCACTCACTCACTCACTCACTCACTCACTCACTCACTCACTCACTCACTCACTCACTCACTCACTCCCTCACTCACTCACTCACTCACCCACAACACACATTTTGCTGTACTCACGTATTAGTTAAACGACCGGTTCAAACGTCATAAAATGTCCATTCCAGAATACACACGGGCGGCTGAGGCGAGTCATGGTCGTAATGAGACTTCTACATTATTTACAATTCTGTGGCTAGTCAGCCAGCAGACCAGCCGGTCAGTCCCGGGAAAACAAAGACTGCCCAACCACACCAACCACACCAACCACACCAACAACACCAACCACACCAAGTGATCAAATGACCTGGCGCCTTAGAAATTAACAGAAATATGAACATGCATCATCATGTTGCAGGTCCCTTGCAGAACGTCGCTCCCATCACGGTCTGCCTGAAAGAAACTCGGTCTCTCGCCAGCTCTGCTGCCGCGTAGACTTTCCTTCCCGAGGCATCACTTACGTCCTCTGCCCATCTTCGTGCTGGTCGGCCCCTGCCCTTCCTTCCTGGTACATTGCCTTCTGATGTTAATGGTTCCAACCCTCCATGTCGCTTGATATGGCTGAAATAGTCCAGTTTCCGAGACAAGATGGTGTTTACTAACAAATCTTCCTTGATTTTTCAATCTACTGAGGGAAATGAGTGGTCTAGAGGCATGGCGTCCGCCTCGCCTGCTGGAGGTCCCAGGTTCAGGCCTTGGAGAAGGCTGTGATGTTTTCACGACGACTTCTAGTAATTTTCCTTGGTCTCTGGGTAGTAAGATTGGACTCCCGTGTGTATTATTGCGCGCGTATTAAAAAAAATAATCCTCTGGCAGTTGGAAATCGAAATGAGCAGTCTAACAGCGCTGCTCAGGCAAAAAATGTGAGTTAATAATCTACTTAAGGTATTTGAGGATCCTCACCGGTGCTACAGAGTTCGTGCACTGCGCTGAGATTCTTCGGACTCAGGGTTTAAACCTAGAAACCAATCTGTTCTATTCACAACATACACCGCACACGATATACTCATCTTGTTTTGTCCGGGCTTAAAGCACCACAGCTGATGTATGATTTCATTACCGCAAGTTCACAGTCAACGGAATATCTACTATGTTCTCTCTCTCTCTCTCTCTCTCTCTCTCTCTCTCTCTCTCTCTCTCTCTCTCTCTCTCTCTCTCTCTCTCTCTGCCTCTCCAATGACAAAAATATGTCAGTATCACTAAACAATAAAATTACACACACACACTCACTCACTTACTCACTCACCGGGTCCCGAATTCTCCAGTCTCCGCGATACTGTGTGAGATCACTAGCGATAATCAAGTATTATTAGTCCAATCTTTGCCCAGTCGTCCCTGCTCCCGTGGGCGGGACTAGTAGTGTTTACTCTTCACACCACATTATCGACGTCTCCTGGCCACGCCCCCTGCCAACAAGGTGGGGCCCTCCAAATGTCTAGCTGTAGATCATGTATATCTATCCAGCCCCTTCAGATATGATGGAAGGATGTGTGTCTGCTTGCATCTTGTTAAAGCATCGCGTTCCGATACAGATCTCGACAAAATGCTTCTACCCTTGACTCTACTCCCCCATGACCCGAAAACGTTCTGTTCTTCCTTCTAGTTTAGACCACTCTCTGATCCTTCTCTCTCAGTTCCAGTTTAGAGTGTAGATAGCCTGTTTCTAATCTAAGATATTTTCTTTCAGTTCTAGTTTAGACGGTCAACTTCTACCCCAGGACTTTGTACCTCAGTTCTAGTTTAGATCGTCAACTCCTACCCCAAGACTTTGTACCTCAGTTCTAGTTTAGACGGTCAACTTCTAACCCAGGACCACAAACCTCGGTTCTATTTTAGACGGTCAATTCCTACCCCAGGGCTTTGTACTTCAGTTCTAGTTTAGACGGTCAACTTCTAACCAAGCACCTCAGTTCAAGCTTTCACTGTCTGCACCCTTCCCCCCCCCTTCTCTCTCTCTCTCTCTCTCTCTCTCTCTCTCTCTCTCTCTCTCTCTCTCTCTCTCTCTCTCTCTTCTAACTCAGCTCTGCTTTATCTGTCTTCTTTAAGGCTTAGATCTTCTATCTCTTTGTTAGTTTAGACTCTAATTTTCTACTCTCCCCCCCCCCTCTCTCTCTCTCGATTAACTCAGCTCTGCTTTATCTGTCTTCTTTTAGGCTTAGATCTTCTATCTCTTTGTTAGTTCATACTGTTATTTTCCACCGTAGAAGGTTCTTCCTCACTTCTATTTTAATAATTGACTCTTCTACTAAAGAAATACTGACGCAGCCATGTCTGTTATAGCGACTAGGCTTAGTTCTCTGTTATTGAAGCAATCATGTCTGTTATTGCGACTACAGTTAGTTCTCTGTTTTTGAGGTAGCCATGTCTGTTATAGCGACTAGGCTTAGTTCTCTGTTTTTGAGGTAGCCATGTCTGTTATAGCGACTAGGCTTAGTTCTCTGTTTTTGAGGTAGCCATGTCTGTTATAGCGACTAGGCTTAGCTCTCTGTTTTTGAGGTAGCCATGTCTGTTATAGCGACTAGGCTTAGTTCTCTGTTTTTGAGGTAGCCATGTCTGTTATAGCGACTAGGCTTAGTTCTCTGTTATTGAAGCAATCATGTCTGTTATTGCGACTACAGTTAGTTCTCTGTTATTGAAGCAATCATGTCTGTTATTGCGACTACAGTTAGTTCTCTGTTTTTGAGGTAGCCATGTCTGTTATAGCGACTAGGCTTAGTTCTCTGTTTTTGAGGTAGCCATGTCTGTTATAGCGACTAGGCTTAGTTCTCTGTTTTTGAGGTAGCCATGTCTGTTATAGCGACTAGGCTTAGTTCTCTGTTTTTTGAGGTAGCCATGTCTGTTATAGCGACTAGGCTTAGTTCTCTGTTTTTGAGGTAGCCATGTCTGTTATAGCGACTAGGCTTAGTTCTCTGTTTTTGAGGTAGCCATGTCTGTTATAGCGACTAGGCTTAGTTCTCTGTTTTTGAGGTAGCCATGTCTGTTATAGCGACTAGGCTTAGTTCTCTGTTATTGAAGCAATCATGTCTGTTATTGCGACTACAGTTAGTTCTCTGTTATTGAAGCAATCATGTCTGTTATTGCGACTACAGTTAGTTCTCTGTTTTTGAGGTAGCCATGTCTGTTATAGCGACTAGGCTTAGTTCTCTGTTTTTGAGGTAGCCATGTCTGTTATAGCGACTAGGCTTAGTTCTCTGTTTTTGAGGTAGCCATGTCTGTTATAGCGACTAGGCTTAGTTCTCTGTTTTTGAGGTAGCCATGTCTGTTATAGCGACTAGGCTTAGTTCTCTGTTTTTGAGGTAGCCATGTCTGTTATAGCGACTAGGCTTAGTTCTCTGTTATTGAAGCAATCATGTCTGTTATTGCGACTACAGTTAGTTCTCTGTTATTGAAGCAATCATGTCTGTTATTGCGACTACAGTTAGTTCTCTGTTTTTGAGGTAGCCATGTCTGTTATAGCGACTACAGTTAGTTCTCTGTTTTTGAGGTAGCCATGTCTGTTATTGCGACTACAGTTAGTTCTCTGTTATTGAGGTAGCCATGTCTGTTAAAGAGACTACAGTTAGTTCTCTGTTATTGACGCAGCAGCCATGTCTGTTAAAGAGACTACGGTTAGTTCTCTGTTAATGACGCAGCAGCCATGTCTGTGTTATAGCGTTTTAATTACTGTAGTTCTCTGTTGATAACGCAGCCATGTCTGTGTTATATTGACAATGCCTAATTCCTTGTTAGTGGCGACTGTATCGTTCTACAGCTATAGAGCATTTCTCTACCCAACGGTAACGATGTTGCGAGGAGAGAGGTCAGGAGGCAACTACAGGCAGCCGAGAGTGATAACTTCAAACATTTATCGGAGTCCGCGATGAACAAATTGCAGATGAAATGTTAATGCAGGTTATGGGTGTCCTGGAGAGACGTCGGACTAAATAGTTTTTGGGGTGAGCTGGCTAAACGACCATGACATTATATGATCATCAACGTATCTCCCTGCATCCCGCCCCTTTGGTGGCCCAGTAGATAAAGATCGGATTAGCACGTGCGAGATTCGGGGGTCTAATGTGTGTGAGATCCATGCGGAGACAGACCTGGTCGATTAGATGTGTCAATCGCAGGTCAGATCTGACGAGTGCTGTGTCAAGAGTTGGATGTAATGAAATATACTGCTGATCAGATAAGAACTTGTGTCTTACCAGTTTCATGGCATGACGTCCCTCGGTTACCGCGCCCATTAAGATGGGTTGTAACAGCACTGGGTCCACACATCAGGCACCTGTGTGTTGTTCAACAATTTTCCCCGACAATTTCCCGGATGTTATCGGGAAAAATCGAGTATCATCTACTGGGTTCTTGCGTGGAAAACAATTTCAGGGGCTATAACTTGAAACAACACAAACAAGTGGAGATAATCAAATTCATGTTTTAAATGATTCACAAATTTGTTTCATGAAAATGGGCTGTCTTCGAGTTTGCGGTTTCTGTTTGTTTGCCTGCTTGTTTGTTTGTTTAGGATTTCTGTCTATCTTCTTTGTAATTTTCCCTGCTTGTTTAGATAAATAACTGTACGTTTGCTGTGGATGCGGAAGTAGGGTACCAGATTCTGCCGGTATTGTCTGAGGAGATATTTACTGGAGCAACGTTTGGCCGAATATTATCCAGTTTCGTCCATTTTAGGACGAAATTTTTTGTCATTTGAAGCCCTACTCTTGCTTTAGCCGGGGGCCGCAATATAGGCAGGCCATACATATGGCCAAATGTCTGAACGCGGTTTCTGGGACGGTTACACGGCGATCCTCATCCGCATGGTGGCACTTTGTGTCATCGGGTGTTTATCGCCCCATACCATGATAATAATCCACGCGGCTAGGAGTGGTTTCGATTGCGGTATGTTGGAATTACAAGTCGGACTCGCAACGCTTAAGCCACGGACGCCACAATTACAGACAGTAGTGGTAGATATTTCTCAGGTCATGTCAACGAAGCGTTTATGTCCATCAACAAACAGTTGGACAGCAGAAATTACAGGTCAGCTTGATCCTACTTTATCTCCCCACAGCTAGATCATCTCCCGTCCCTAGATGGACACCCATCTCCCCACCCCTTGAACATCTCCCGTCCCTAGGTGGTCGCCCATCTCCCCACCCCTAGAACATCTCCCGTCCCAAGATGGTCACCCATCTCCCAATCCCTAGCTGGTCACCCATCTCCCCATCCGTACATCATCTCTCACTCTAGATGGCCCCCCATCTCCCTATCCCTAGATGATCTCCCGCCTCTAGATGGCCGCCCATCTCCCCACCGCTAGACCATCTCCCGTCCCTAGATGGCCGCCCATCTCCCAACTGCTAGATCATCTCCCGCCCCTAGATGGCCGCCCATCTCCCCGCTGCTAAATCATCTCCCGCCCCTAGATGGTCGCCCATCTCCCCACCGCTAGATCATCTCCCGCCCCTTATTCGCCACCCATCTTCCACCCTTGGGCGCCCATCTACAGCCTCTTGCTGTATGGACATAACTTTACCTAAACATATTCGCCCGTTCGATTGAAAAAAGTATAGTTTCTCCCCCTCCATCACCTATCCAGAATGGCAGTTTTGACGACTAAGAGCACAAGGAAGAGAATCAAACCGGCACAAATTCCAGAAAGGTCGTTCAACCGTAAACAACGCTTTAAAAATCTTCGTTTGAATATAGGAAGTCAGTGAGTTATTAATACCACATGTTTCAACTCTGTCTACCTCTCTTTATAGGGTCATGGGGTGAGGGGGAGGGGTGTAGGCGGGGGGTCAAAGGCGAATAATTGGGGTGTTTCCGTCGAAGTCGAACTGCATCTGCCTGACAGGAGAGGAACCAACAGTCTGCACACAAAAAAAGTCACATTTGGCGGATTGAAAAAAAACAATCGCAGAAGGCATGGTGCTAGAAAGGAGAGGCAGGTGCCGACCAACACGAAGATGGGCACAAGATATAAGTGATTCCTTGAATATGAAAGTATACGAGGGGGAGGGCGGGCGAGAGACTTAGTTTTTTTTTTTAGACAGACCGTGATGAGAGCGAGGTCCTGCAAAAGACATCCTACATAATACTGACGATGACTGTTCGAGGAACAGGAAGATGTGAGGACTTTTTGAGGGGGTTGGGGTGTCAAGGGAAAAAAAGGTGGGATGGGTACTATGGGCAGACTAGGAGAGAGAGAAGGAACGTAGCAGCACTGGGGTACAGCATTGTGTTGGGAAAACGATGTGACAGTCTCTTCACACCAAGACAGATTGATACTTCCGTGTGGACACAAATCAGCGATCGAGAAAAACTTCTTCATCCACAACAGGAACTTGGGAGACACACGCATGCGCACCGTCACACTGAAACCGGAAGTTAATGATGCTCGGTGCACGTGACCAGGTGTGGTGACGTCACTGCCCGTCAAGGGTGCGCTCGTGCACAAGATTTCTTGCACGAGCTTTCCCGCGCCACGTCCACATTTGACCAAGCCTGTGCGTTGGAGTGTTTGTTCGTGTGCACGTAAAGGCCGGACGGATCATTTACATAACGGCCTGAGAAGTGATTTCTGGCCTCGTGCTGGGGTCAGCCGGTTCATGGGTCGTAAATCTCGGATCTCTTCTAACTGTCTCCATGTCGGCTTTATCGAATATCGTTGATCATCTAGTTCTCTACTCACACACCTATCTGTATGTCTGTCTGTACTTTTGTCTCTTGTCTGTCTGTCTCTCTGTCTATCCGCCCGGCTGTCTGTGTCTCTGTCTGTCTATCCGTCCGTATATATTACTCCGTCTGTCCGTCCCTCCTCTCTGAGTCTGTCTATACGTCCAACTCTTTTGTTGCTCCTTTCAGTTGTCCTCTGTGTGTCTGTTCACGGTTTGTGTGTCTGTCTTAAAGTCTGTCTATGCTACTGGTCATCGTCCACGTGTCAGTCTGAATTTCTAGCCAGTGTTGACAGCAATTGAAAAAAAAAAGTGCAAGTCATAATTGTTTTATATCAGAAGTGAGATTTCAATTTGTCAGAATTAAAATGTCAGTCAAACAAGAGTGAGATTTCAGGCACCGAAAGTGCTATTTCATCCCGTACGAGTTGCGGTTTCAGTGAGCAGGATGTAAGATTTCAGTCTACCAGAAGTAGACTTTGTGTAACTAGATGTGCCATTTAGATGGCAGAGAAAAGAAAAAAGAAATAATGAAGAACAGAAACCAGAAAAAAATAAAAAAATCCGTGACACACCAGCACCTGACTTGGCAGTACTGGCTGACCGAAACACCAGGCCAGGAATGTTAGGTGTACGACTAGCTCCAGATTTAAGGCTATACAGCGGAAACGGGAATTCCAGTTTTTGTGAGGCTGGCGTGGCCGGTCGGTGGTAACAATTTTTATCGAGTAGATGTATACACAAAGTGAACTACAGTTTAATTAATTTGCAACATTTTTTATTGAATGAATTATCATTTTAAAGATAAAATATTTTCGAATAGCCAATTTATTTAGGGCCTTGAAATCTGTGGGGGCATTAAAAAATTCTTATTTATTTTCACAAATGGAATAATTTTGTTCATAAATATTTTAATTCCATTTTCTTTAAATACGTTTTTAATTTATAAAATAAAAAATGTTTTAGGTTGTAGGTTAGAGGATTTAATTTGATTTCTGTGATTTTGCAAACACGTTACCTACTTCTTTGCTCACCGGATGTAAGCTCCGACAGGTAAACCTTATGTAAATCTCCACAAACAGAGATAGCCTCGCTTATTTACACACTAGGTCACTTCTGATTGGTAGTTGCTGACCCTCGTCACGTTTGCACAAGGTTACGGAGTGTTCTGCAATACCGTTGATATCGTGTGTTGTATATTTCAGTACGCCAGCGCTTTTAACACTCTACAAACATGGAGCACTGGCCCTAGCACAACTGTGAAAGTGCTGTAACCTATGTCTCAGGTATTCTCTCTCGGAATGAAAACGTAAATGGAAGACAACACAGAAAGCAAACACTACAGTGGGTCACATCCGTAACCTTCAGTAAGAAGAAACTCCGCAGGGAGGCATGCACAGCAGGAGTCTATCAATTGTCAGTAAAAGTAATCTCTCTTGTCGACCCACGAGCTCCTATACATTTTCAGAGTGGGCCCACCTGAGTTCATGAAGTTCAGGGTTGATTTTTTCCTGCTGCACATATTACCGGATGTTCTCGGACAGGGACAAGATGAAATTGGTGACTTTGCAAAAGGTACTGTCAGATACGAAGTGTATTTACATAGTCGTTGCGGTAGCATAATTAGAGCAGTCAGCTTACCTGGACGACCAAGTGGTAAGCTTACGGTTGGTTTATCAGACACATGTTATACTTTGTTGGCAGATGGCAGAGGGACACTAGCAGACGATTCGGACACGATGGACTTTAAGGGATAAGATTTTCCTTTCCACTAGAAACCCTGACCAGCTCACCGAGGCCCATCCCCCACGACGTTCCCTTCTGTCTAGAGCCAGCTCGAGGCCCTCTCAGCAGCATCTCCCAGCTGTTGTCAGTGCTCGTTTGCGCTCATTTCCTCGCAGGCCTAGTTGTTAAAATCACATTGTACATAGAAGTGGAAACGAGACCTCTTGCACCTACCTCGACGGCGAAGATTCTTACTGTGTATGCTTCGTCTCTCCTCAGACCAGCCGCTAAGTTACTGTACTTCTCGAGATTGTACATGTGGATTTCGTCCATTCGCGACTCATACGGTACGGTCAGCTCGATCAGGATGAGCGGACGTTTCTCCGTAGAGTGTAGGACTATGTCGGGTCGCAGGCCGGTCTTTTGGATCAACTCTGGATACTTTTCGTGACCAGGCAGGTCAACTACCAGTAGCCAGTCCCTCGCACAGTCAAGCATCGATGGAGCGCATGTGACCTTGTTGAATTTGCCTTTATAAATCTGCCCAGCCAGGGACAACGGTAGGACTGGCCCTCGCATTGGCTCTCATCCTAGCTTGGTCCACAACGGCTGCTAACTCATTCAGCACCTTGTTGTAGCGCTAAGTGTATCGGTCTTGAAAGGGCTTTTCTGCACGCGGACAATACGTGCTCTAGCGTCTGCCTGGCTCTACATAACTGGAATGTCGGGTCGTTAGTCGCACTCCACTTGAACATGTTGTCACCGGACGGTAATACATCGTAGGCAGATCGTACGATAAAGCTCAGTCGCAGCGGGGCCATTCGCCAGATCTCACCCCATGTGAGTACTCGTGGCAAGGCGCTCTCTAGTCCGATCCACTGGCCTTGCTGCGACTGATACGCGGCTTTCTGGACCCGAACCTCGTTTTCGGTGTCCCTAATCTGCTGTATCACCATGTCTCGGCGCTCTTCGGCTGTGGCTTTGGACCACCAAATGACTTTCCCGTGACCCAGGCCTCGACGGTCGGCTTGAGTGTATCCCATCACCTCTCTTAATTTCAGTGCATTCTTGGTAGATTCGATTAGTTGGGTCTGAAAACTCTCGCAACATCATGGCGAGTTTCACTTTGCCGACTTTAAACTCTTCGGTTATTGATTTGAACTGGAGTACTAGCTTCGTCTGTTTACAATACAGAGCCACATCAGTCAGACAAGGTGGTGCCCCCAACCACTTCCTTGTGGCTGTGTTGATTTTACGCTCCATTGCCTCAACTGCCGTCATCGTCACTTCGTATACGAGCAGCGGCCAGAGGAGCTTTGGGATCAATATAAATTGGATAACCAGACCTCAAACTTCCCGATCAGCCTACTATACTTGATCGTGAGCAGGCCTGTAGCCAGTGACTCGCGTATTCGCCGGACCTCCGCTTTACCAGATAACTTCGAATCGTAAACGTGACCAAGGCTCTTCACCGGTTCCTCTAGAACCGTGGGCATACGATTCCTTGCCACAATAAAACTGATCGCCGCCACCTTACCTTTTAGGATTGACAGACTTCTCGACTTCTGCGGTTTGAATTGCATACCGCTTCATTGTACCACCTCATCCAATCTTTCAGAATCGTGCGGGCAGACTCTTCACTGTCCGTGATTATTATAGTCGTGTCATCCATAAATGCACGTAGTGGCGACATCCAGTGGTCCCTAATCTAAAGGCCCTGTCCGTAGCCGGCCGCTCCGTCCAACATGATCTGCATGGCCATAACGAACAGTATTGGTGAGATCGTACATCCCAAGGCTATATCAACCTGGAGCTCAGTCCATCTCGTAGTAAACGTCGGGTAGAGAAGCGCAAAGCTAACTTAAAGAAATATTGCTCGATCATTTCGTTGACCTGTGCCGGTACGTGGAACATGCGAAGGGCCTGCCACATTAGCCTATGGGGAACTGCCCCATAGGCGTTGGCGAGGTCCAACCATATCACGTGCAAGTGAGTTCTCTCATGCTTGGCTCTCTGAATAGACTCCCAGATCATGGTCGCGTGTTCAAGGCACCCAGGGTCGCCCGGAATTCCACCTTTTTGAACACTCGTATCGATGTTTTTGTTCGCCATCAGATACTGTGTGAGCCGGCGAGCCGTAACCGGGAAGAATATTTTGCCCTCAACATTCAACAGCGAAATAGGCCTGAATTGGGATAGACTTTTCGAGTCTTGCTTCTTGGGAATGTAGACCCCGTTGGCCCGTTGCCACTCTGGACATATGTGATTTCGGCTCCACGCTAATCTCAGCAAGCGGTGAAGCATTCGTTGGATTTTCGGACAACGCTTGTACACGACGTACGGAACACCATTCGGACCTGCCGCTAGCTCTTTTCAATACTTCCTCGACCTCAGACCAAGAGGGAGGTATCATCTTCAATTATACCTTCAGCAACTCAGGCCGCTTCAGGCCGCTATGTGTTACAGTTAGAAAGATGGACAGGTTATGTGCTACGATTAGAGAGATGGGCAGGTTATGTGCTACAGTTAGAGAGGTAGATATGCTATGTGCTACAGTTAGAAAGATGGGCAGGTTATGTGCTACAGTTAGAGAGATAGATATGCTATGTGCTACAGTTAGAGAGATGGGCAGGTTATGTGCTACAGTCAGAGAGATAGATATGCTATGTGCTACAGTTAGAAAGATGGACAGGTTATGTACCACAGTTAGAGAGATAGATATGCTATGTGCACAGTTAGATAGATATGCTATGTGCTACAGTTAGAGAGATAGATATGCTACGTGCTACAGCTAGAAATTTAGGCTAACAACGTTCTACAGTTAGAGAGGTAGGCAGGCTGCGTGCTACAGTTAGATAGGCAGACAGGCTGTGTGCTACAGACAGAGATGTAGGTTAAAGTCAGTGAGGGGTCATCTCAAAGAGGCAGGACTCGCGGGTGTAGTCTGAGCCCCTGGATAGCACTTCCGGTAACAAGGGAGAGCTTCTGTGACTTGTGTATCCATGATTGTTGGCGCTGATATCAAGGTCACGCGCAAGGTTATGTCCTTTGACATGATCTGGCCCCTGTAAAGTCCGCCATGGTTCTGTTGCCAGGGAAGAGAACGGAGCCATGTTTGCCAAGCTCCGTCAGAGTGTGTAGGTTCCACGGCTGCAGGCGTCATCAAACAATCAGTGTCCTTCACCTTATGTTCCAAAGGCTCTGGCAGATCTGGCCGACGTCCAGTTATTTGACCGGAACTGCGCCAGCCTATTCGCTGATGCCCCCGGAAGTGTAATCAGAAGATATCGGGAAAGGATAAAAGGCACCAGAAACTGGCTGACGTTCGAGTGTGTCGGTCTGTTTGTTTCTGCCGACCTGACGAAGAAGGGTAGGGCATCGCGGGATGTCCACACTCGACTAATATTGTGGAGAACGTTTGCGTGGAGGGCAGGGCAACAAAACTATGGCGATGCCTTGTTTCCTGGGGTGTTTCCTTGTACAATCTCGTGTACAAACAGTTGCCATGTCTTGTCCATGAAGTTGACTCTATGCGAGTCGCTTGGGACGAGTTACCATTGTGAACTTTCTGGAAGCTGTGAATGAGGTCAGTGACATGCGCACACGTTTTTGGCGCTCAGCAAATGAGCATGTTTGTTTTCTATTTAAGAAAGAATGGAGTGAGCCGGCCGGCGGCAGTGGTAGAGACGACGTGAAAACATCTCTGGACCGGAGGGCAGAGTAGGAGATAACGTCACACCTCTCCAACATCATTACATGGACACAGAGTAGACCACTCACCAGTGACTGCCCTTGGTTTGTTTGCCAAACTCTGGGAAAAAATTTCTTTCACAAACAGATTTACAATCAGTACCAGGAGTGGCGTTTTTTGTTCGTCCTTTCCATTTTCCAGTCTTTACAGGCCAAGAATACAAAAGTATGCGCAGGAGTGAGTTTTTTGTTATTATTATTTATTCTTTCTTCTGTCTTCTTCACTTTCAATCTTTATTTCCTGTTCTTTCTTTCTTCTTTCTCTTTCTGTTCTTTCTTTCTTTTCGTTCATTTCTGTATCTAGTTCTTGTCTTCTTATGGCTTTCTTTATTTCTTTCTTTCTGTCTGTTCTTTATTGTCAGTTATTTCTTTGTTTACATTCTCGTTCTTTCTTGATTTCTTTATTTCTTTCTTTTCTTTCTGTCTTTCTTTCCTGTTCTTCTTATTTATTCGTTCTTTTTTCTTTCTGTCTTTCTTTCTTTCTTTCGTTCTTTCTTTCTTTCTTTCTTCTGTCTTTTCTTTCTTTAATTT